>JAODPA010057013.1:6761-34871 GCA_025585075.1 Nepenthes mirabilis
TTTATTTTCTAATTAACTTACGGATAAGGTTTCTCTATATAAGGATTATAGCTCTAATGTTGAAGGTATTATTAATGAGTTGAATGAATATTAAGTAATTGTAATTTTCTTCTCTCTCTACTGATCTCTACTTCTCTTCTATCTATTCACTTCTCCTATTTCTTCCCCTTCTCTCAATTTCTCCTTTTTCTCCTCCGCTCTTTCCCCCTTCCCTAGATCATGTTGCTTCCATGTTCTTGGAAGACAATAGAAATCTGGTATCGTGGCTATGTTTTACACCAAGGATTTGTTCCCTGGGATGTTTTTAAAGGTGATGTATGCAGACAATTTTGTGATCCTGCCGTTAATGATGTGGTTCGGAATTCAATAAATTGACCAGAAAAACACAGTTCTAGAATATCAATAACATTTTGAAACCTTACCATGGAGTTCATCTAAAAGATCGTCAATTATAGGGATGGGAAATTTGTTCTCGATAGTAAGTTTGTTGAGTTGCTTATAGTCTGCACAGCACCTCCAAGTGCTATCCTTCTTTTAACTAAAGGATTGAAGAGGAAAATAGGCAAGAGCTATGCTGCATGATGGATGTAAGGAGCATTTCTTAATTCTTGTTTAAGTTTCTCAATTTCATTTCTACTGAAATGGCTACACTTACAAGTTCTGATGTTGACCAGTTGTGCTGATGGATTTGAAGGGGTTTTGTTGTCATGTGACCTAGGTGTGGTAAGCCTTGTGGTTCAGCAAATATACCGTTGAAAGTGTGTAAAAAATCTGAAATGGGGGTGGGTGGGTAGTGGTTTTTACCTGGTCTTAAGAAGATGAGATGGAGTTGAGATGAGCTATGAGTCCTTCACCAGAGGGCAATATGTTTTGTAACGTGGCTCCAGATTTACATGTCAGTTTTGCTTCATCATTGATGCCTTGTAGGCTCCTTTTGAAAAGAAACCTGCCTATTTGAAAGTCAAAAATAATTGGATTGTGAAGCTTCACCCGATCAACTCCCAACACAATATAAATTCTTCCCAAAATGGTAACAATCTCAAATCATTGGTGGAAGTCATGGCCTTGCATATGCCAAGTGAAATCATTGCAAACAGTCTGTCTGACTAAGTAAGCTCCATAGGCTTCAGCAGAATTGCTGAACCGACATGATGCTTAACAGCCTCTGACACTTCTAGATCAAGGAAACTGCAGATGCTACCATCAGTTAGGATGGTAATGGAAGGATTGCTGCAGTACTCCTTTAATACGTATGGTGTGTGTGAAGGTTTGGCAGCCCCCTTGAGCAGCAGATGAAAAGTTTATTAGAGTGCCATCTGCTGATGGCAAATGGGATGCAACAAAGGCCAATAAGTTCATCGGGCACTCCAGCCTGGCTCTTTATGTCAACAAAGTTAATTGAAACCAGGAACAAAAAGAGATGTCTGGAGGATCCTTCAGACATTCTTGTATGATATGGTATTCTATTCATCCATTTGTACTAATAGACCCATTAATCATAGATACGGGATCTGATCAATTCCTACAACAAAGATCCATTTTCCATTGAGCCGATCACCCGTTTTCAGTAAAACCATAAGCTAAGCCTCCATTTTCATACTGCCTGGGTATTCTAAGGTATCACAAAGCCTTTTATGTGGGGCTCAAGGAAATGAACTTAGAAACACAATTCTATCTTCTTTACATTCTTCAGCTGTTGAAGGTCATTCTAGCATTGTAGGAACATATAAAAAGGTGCAACGTATGTTCTATTGGCCTGTCCTCAAACGAGCTGTTTATAGCTTTGTTTCAGTCTGCTACATCTGTCAAAGGAGTAAATCTAGGAGGGTGCAGTACCCAGGTCTACTCCAAGTCATTTCCATTTCCTCTCACCTATTACCATGGATTTTATTGAAGATCTGCCATGATCAGAAGGAAATAATTCCATTTTGTAGTTGTTGATCGCTTCACCAAATACTCATATTTCAGTCCGTTGAGACATCCATTCACTGCCCCTACTGTGGCTCAATTATTCCTTGGCCTAGTCGCAAAACTACATGGCATTCCTTCTTCAATTTTCAAAGATTGAGTCAAGGCTTTTACAACCTTGTTCTTGCAAGGCTTATTCAAAGGCTCACAAACCTAAGCAGTTGAATGGTGGTACAATACTACTTTTCCTCCCCTTTATACAGTTTTCCTCCTCCTCACTTGGAACGTTGTACCACACAAACTAATTCTGTAGCTGCTGCAGAATCAATTTTACAGGAACGGTATTTGATCAATCAATTCCTTAAAGAGCAACTACCCCTGTCTCAGAACAGAATGTCCACCTATGCCAACAAGCACAGAAATGAAAGATCATAAGCTGTTGGTGACCTTGTCTACTTGAAGCTTCAACCCTACAGACAGTCCTTATTTTCAAATAAGAACAATCTAAAACTCTCTTTTCCAATTGTGGAAAACATTGCAATAGTTGCTTATAAACTCACTTTGCCATCAGACTGTCTTATCCTTCCTGTTTTTCATGCATCACTACTGAAGAAGACTATTAGTTCACGGATCACTCACCACCCACATATGCCCATGATTCTTTTGTCAATTGTCCACAGTCAATTCTGGTTACCAGGGTCCTAGACAGGAATGGTAATAAAGTCCCACGGACGATAATTTATTGGTTATACCCATGGATGAAAATATCAGTATCGATATTTGTTGTGACCATATCAGTAATGGACATATAGAACAATGCACATAGGTATGTGTTATATCAAGAAAAAAATACTTTTTGAGAGTCGTAAGCTAACATGAGAATATTGGTCAATATATCGCTAATACAGGAAATTATTACAATATTGTTATGGTATATGAAAATATCAGTATCAGGGGTACGATACCGATACATATGGGCTGATATTTTTAAATTTCAGACATTTCCGCTGCTGAAGCAACCTGGGAAGACACTGATTTGATCATCAACCAATTTCCATCCTTGAGGACAAGGATGTTGTCTACCGCAGTGAAGTTGTCACATCCTTCTTAAGTCCTCATTACAGCAGCGCATGTAGTTCAGCATCACAAGCAAACCAATCGGTTCAGCAACTACTGAGCACGACAATAGAAGAGCAATTAGCCAGATCAGCAAGGATCTCCAACTCTGGAGAAGACAGATCAAGGAGATGATGATGCAAGTTGCAAAGTAGTTTCTGTCCGCAACATTTGATATCAATATATGTTACCTGATGCAGCATTTTTATACTTTGTGCACTATGGATGGCATCTGAACCAAGATCTTTAGCTATTGTGGCTTTACGAGTCATTTTATTTGATTATGTCATGTGCATATGATAATATTGTATCTTTGCACCTGTCCATATAAAAAAAATAAATAAAAGATCTTATAATTATGGTCTATTACAGCACAAGGAGGAGGAAGGTGGGTCCCATGTGGATGATCGAGCTGTGAATAGAATTAAACAGCAGAAGAGATGAAAGAGTGGAAAGAAAAGGGAGACGAACTTTGAAGATGAGTTGCTGCTGGACTTCGACTATTCTGGAAATAGATTAAATATGCAATCTAGGACTGGAAGCTGGCTTCTGGCTAATGTCGGGTATTCTCCCTCATGGAGCACAGTATGTTTCTTATCTTTTTATTAGATGTCTGATTTAAGGATGAAAATATTGGTATTGGTGACAAATATTAGTTGTGGCCATACCGGTGTCTGACAATACATATCGTTATCCGATACATTGGAAGAAAAAAAGGGCTTTATCGGTCAAATATTGATATTTCGATTCATACTTCAAATATTAACCGATATATCACGATAATATGTCAATATATTGCGATATTGTTGTAATGCTAGAAAATATCGGTGTAGGGAAAATCCGATATCGATATATATCGGTTGATATTTATATCTATGACTTGATTCTTCTAAATTTTGAATTGTTTAGCATTATGCGATGCCCTGTAGCATTTACTTGTTTGCTCAGCAATATGGATGAAAATATCTATATCGGTTACTGTCATATTCAACAATATATATTAGTATCATATATTATGGACGTAAATTTTTATGTGATCACATTATAAGTGAGTTATATATTAAAATTTGACCATTTTAATGATTTATTTACTTATTTGAGGTGTTTTAGTTAATTTTATTAAAATTAATTTTGATATCCTTAGGCCATTAGAAAGGACCTCAAATTTAACATTTATGAACTTTGTTTGCTTGACTGTTCAAACAAAGAAAATATCATTTGTTGAGTAGTTTAGGACATTTGTACCCTATGATGCCTCATTGCATGGGCCCGGTTCCTTGGTGGCGGGTTGGATAGTGATCTAGTGTGACTTTCCCATTTAATCATTAATATGGATGAAAATATTAGTATCAGTATCAGTATTAACTGTAACTACATCGGACGATACATATCAGTATTAAATATTGCATACTAAATTTCTTTTCTCATGATCACATAAAAAATGAGTTATAAATTAAAATTTAATCATATTTAATCATCTATCATCTATTTGAGTGGATTTGGACAATTTTATTAAAATAAGTCTTAAAATCTGTCCAGTTCATTGAAAAATACTCGAAAACATGCAGATTTGAAATTCATGAATGTTGAATATATGTTTAAAATGTGTGGAGTAGGGATTTGAGCTTCCAAGAGCAAAGAGGAGCACAAAAATGGTAAATGCATATCGGTTATATTGGCCCATACTTAGGTTATATCAATTGATATATTGTAATATATCATCGTATTGATGATATATTAGGAAATTATTGATACATATTGACCAGTTTTATATTCCATGCCATGTTGTGACTTTTTCCTAACAATTTTTAAGGTCTAGATGTAGACCATTTCTATTATTTGTTTGTTTGTTTTGCAACTTCAATATTCATCGCAGAAAGATGATTATTATTTCTATGGTCCATAGGTGGATCTGCCTTAAGTATCTATCACAGCATTGCTTGTCAACATGGACTAAGCAAGCTTTTACCTCTTAAGTTGCACAGCCCCATCAATGGTTTTTTTCAAGTTTATGGCCATTTTAGAGAAAGGAGAAAGAGTAAGTATTCATTTTAACCATTTTCTGCATCATGTATTCGGTTTAGAGTCGGGTTATGGGGCCCTATCCGAACACTTGTTATGATGTGATATTTCATCCGTTAATTTATTTTTTATGAGATCATTAATATGAATGGATTGATAAAATATCATGTCATTTAAAGATATTTGAAGAGACATCCAGCCATCTCTATTTGCTCATGGCCAGAGAGCCCGAAGAGCAATCAAAGAATTCTACAAAATAGAATATCCATGTGGTCAAATTTTCCTATTCCTAAGAAACATTTTGTCCTTTGTTGCATGGTTGCATCCCAAATGGCACTACTTTTCATATGATATCAAGGGGTTATGTATTTTTGTTGGAGATCATCTTTCAATCAAGTCTCTTATTCTATGGATAGTGTAGTAAATGAAACTCCTGGCTATGTTCAGTGTCTACAGAAGGATCAACTACTATTGAATTTATTGCACAGTCTTACCGTGTATTATGAAAGAATGTTATTTCAACAGCTTGGACACGTGGCCACAGGATCACACGACGACAATTCTACATGTATGTCAGGGCTCCCCTCGTGTCCCTAACTCTATGTTTTCGACAACACCTGAATTATTATCGATCCCTCGAGTCTCTCAACACATGTTCTCTAGTTTGATTTCTACCGTCTGTGCAAGCTCGAAAGTTGCCCTGTACCTGGTCGTGGAGATGAATCACTGTTTCTATAATTTAGGAGAATGCTAAGATGGATTAGGAGAGAGACACTAAAAAATAAGGATTAACGATATTTTATAAGCATTTAAGAGTCGCATTTATAGAAAATAAGATAAGACAATAACATCAACGTTGTTGAGATATTTAAAAATATAGGTTAAATGAAATTTCTATAAGCTAAAATAAGTCAGCTGATGATGGAGAAAAAAAAAAAGCAAAGATAAACTTAGGAAATTGGAATGAGATGATAAAATAATCTAAAGTTACCTATATTCTCAAAGAATGTTGCGTTAAATTGAGTGGAATGATGAAATCGAATTTATATTAGCCCCTTTTACATAGCAAGACTTAAACTTTACCATTGTGTTGTCAATTATAATTTTGTTAAAATTCACAGTTAGAATACACATCCTTTTTGGTTTTTTCCATGTTTAAGGCCATGGCTTCTTCCTCTCAGGTGCCAAAGCTTATCACTGAGCTAAGCAGTTTGTTCCGGGAAAGATCTGGCGCAGGTAAGACAACCTTAGCCCAACTCATTTACTGTGCAATACCTGCCGTTGCCGTGGTTTGAATTAACGCTACAACCACCGGCGAATCGTTGGATTATCAGAAAAAACAATTCGATGTTCGTATTTTGAGTTCTGATCGAGATCTTGATGTATACCTACTCAAATGGCTAAGTGGGAAAATAATTTCCATAAATGCCTTGAATGAGCAGCTATGAAGCAATCTCCCAATTCCTCTGAGCATCAATTTTTACACCTTATGCAATGATGTGAAGCATTCAAACAATTGAACAACACTTTATGCACGTCGTGAACTCGACAATGATGAGGTATATTATACGGGGGAAATGTTTGGAAAATATCGTTTAGCCAATCATAGGGAATTCTCTGACAAAGTGGTATTATTTATTCATTTAGTTTTATGTGAACTTATTATTAATGAGTAAATGAAATATCATATCATGAAAGATGGTTAAAGGACATCATTTTAATACCTCTTATAATGCAAGCATTCGTAATAGTTTGCTATGGACATTGTTTCTTACATATTATGCAATAATGTGAAGCATTCGAATAATTGATTAACACTTCTTTAAGGATCATGAACTTGACGATGGACAGGGATTTTATACATAGAAATGTTCCATTTAGCTATTTGTGGGACACCTTCGATGATGTGGTGTCACCCATGCATTTCTTATTGAGTTCATTGATGTAAATGATGAATGAAACACCAAATTATAAGAAGTGGCTAAGGGATGCCTTCCTAAGACATTGTATTATCCAAACATTTGTAATAGTTTACTAACAGCATCATTTCTTGCATAAAATGCAATGATGTGATTGTGAAGGATTCAAACAATTGAATTAAAGTTCTTTATGAATTGTAAATTTGATGATGGAAAAGGGATATTATATAATAGAATTATTTGAGAAACATCATTTAGTTACTCGGAAGACGCTTTTGGTGACATGATAGCATTTATCTATTCATTCATAATGTTTATTAATATGAATGAATAAATAAAATATCATATCATAAAAAGTTACTATATGATATCTTTTTAATACCTTTTATTATACAAGCATTTGTAGTAGTTTGCTATGAGTATCATTTCATACATATTATGCAATGATAAGCATTCAAATAATTGAATGACACTTTTCAGGGATCATAAACTCAATGATGGAGAATATTATTATACAATAAAAATGTTTGGAACACAATTTAGTTATTTAGGGGACACCCTCAATGATGTGCTATCTATTTATTCTCATGTGAATTTATTAATCTAAATGAATAAATAAAACATTAAATCATAAAATGTAGCTGAAGGGTGTCTTCATAATACCTCTTATTGTCCAAACATTTACATATTATATAATGATGTGATTGTGAGAGATTTGAACAATTGAATAACAATTCTTTAAAGATTGTGAATTCAATGATGGAAGGAGATATTATACGATAGAAAAGTTTAGGGAATATCATTTAGCTACCCGTGGGAGGTTATATACTTAATTTTCTGTGCTTATTAGTATTGATGAATAAATAAAGTATTATATTATAAATGTGTCTAAAGNAGTGATGTGGCGACATCTTTATATTTATTCTTATGATTATATCAATATTAATAAATAAATAAAATATCATATTATAAAAAATGG
The DNA here is from genome assembly GCA_025585075.1 of Nepenthes mirabilis. Lineage (NCBI taxonomy): Eukaryota > Viridiplantae > Streptophyta > Magnoliopsida > Caryophyllales > Nepenthaceae > Nepenthes > Nepenthes mirabilis. The sequence continues at coordinate 14,706 of JAODPA010057013.1, forward strand.
TTAAAGAATATCTTTTTAATACCTCTTATTATATAACATTTGCAATAGTTTGCTATAAGCATTATTTCTTACATATTATGCAACGATGTGAGCATTCAAATAATTGAACACCACTTTGTAATACAAGAGATTATACAAGAGAAGCGTTTGGGAAATGCGCTTAGCCAATTATAAAGCATCCTCAGGTAACATAATTTTATCTATTTATTTATTTTTATGTGAGTCTATTAATATTAAAAAATAAATGAAACACCATATTATAAAAGATGGCTAAGTAATATCTTTTTAATACCTCTTATTATACAAACATTTGCAATAGTTTAGCATCGTTTCTTACATATTATACAATAATGTGAAGCATCCAAACAATTGAATAATACTACTTTAAGGATTATGAACTTAACGATGGAGAGGGATGTTATACAATAAATATGTCCGGGACACAGATCAGTTACTCGTGGTACACCCTTAATGATGTGGTGTTATCTATTTTTTCTTATGTGAATTTGTTAAATGTGAATAAATGAACAAAACACCAAACCATGAAAGGTGGATAAAGGATGTCTTCGTAATACCTCTTATTATCCAAACATTTGTGGTAATCTGCCATGAGCATGGTATAAAATAATGTTATGGATTCGAAGAAGAGAAAAACACTTGATAATGATTGTAAACTCGACAATAAAAAGGGATATCATACAAGAGAAATGTTCGAAAAATACCAATTAGCCAAATGTGGGACGCCCTTAATGATGTCATGTCATTTATCCATTTATTCTTATCTAAGCCTATTAACATGGATTAATAAATGAAGCACCATATTATGAAGGATAACTAAAGAATATCTTCTTAATACATCTTACATACAAACATTTGCAATAGTTAGCTATGAGTATCTTTTCTCATATGTTATGCAATAATATGAAGCATTCAAAAGATTGAACACCACTTCCTATGCATGGCAAACTCAAGGATGGGGAAGCACATTATACAAGAGAAATGTTTGGAAAACACCCTTTATTCAATCACCGGACACTCTGATAATATGGTGTCATCTATCTATTTATTTTCATATAAGTCTGCTATTGTAAATGAATGAATGAAACACATCATAAAAGATGCCCGAAAGGATGTCTTCTTAATACGACTAATAATACAAGTATCATATGGTACACTGCTAACCTGGCAAAGGCCTCAGAGAGATTCAATAACAGATGAAAGTGGGATTGTCATTCCACCATCCCTTAACCCTGCCAACAAAAAGGATATGATGAAGCCTGTCAGCTTAAGTATTAATTACTCTAAGGCTGTGAGAAATATAATCAGTCATTAGCATTAATGTTAACCTCATATGGAATTCAATTTTGCTGCAAGTTTTCAGTTTTAACTCATTTAAGTTAATTTCTGAGTCAGAGCTTCACGGTCCTGTAAATCTTTCATTTCTATCCAAATTCTTTTAAGTTTAAACCCCCAAAAAATAGCTCAGAGTATGTTAGAGAAGAGCCCTTCTGAGTGTATAACTGTACAGTATAATAGGAGTGTCATGTAACTCTATAATACTACCAATTATTAATAGAAATGTAATTATTTTGCATGCCAACAACCAGTCAAATTCAGCATATTTTATAAAGATGATAGTGCACTTTGATAGGCGGTAGTACCATGAAGTGACATGATGGTTAATAATAGAACTTAATGCAATTATATGAACTCATAGTTTAAGATACAGTGGAGCAGCTTTATCATTGTGCTAAGATTCAACTTATAAGCCATGTAGTAGTAGAACAAGAGTAGTATCAAATAGCACATCAATCCGAACAAAATAAATAATGAAAATTATATTGTCAGGATGAGTAGTATTGACAATGTTCATGAATAACCTATGCACTTGAGCAGAATTGCTCAGTACCAGGCGTTGCGAGCACGACATGGCTTTATGAGGCGATAAAGAATCAACTCATCCCAAAAACTCTAGATGTTAGGTGAATGTCAATTAGTGCTTTTATAATCAAACAGTGTTGTCCTATTCTTAATTAGCTGGCCTAAAACCAACCTCAGAATCATAATATGTTTTTACATCGAGCTATACAGACGATATATCAGGCAACGATACATATTGTCCGATACCAATATGATTACGATCGATACTAATATTTTTATTTATGCAACAAATAGAGACAAATATTCAGTTAAGATTGGCAATCAATTCTTCCTATATGCTACAATAAAAGGGAAAGATTGTAGTAATAAATCAGCCATCAAAAGAAACAGACAGTACCAGATTTTCAAATCCAGTAGAAACTGAGAAACCGAGAAAATTACCGAAGGATGACGCATATACTGGCAAACCGACATACTTTGGACAAGAGCCCTTTGAAGAAACTGCCCCAGCTTGAACAAGGGAAGAAACTACACAGTCTCGAGGCTGTAAATACAATAAAAAATTTCAGTCGTTTAACGCAAAATAGTCCATATAAGCTATAAATGTGAAAACCATATCAAAGATGGTGTGTTGTCCCAAATTCAAAAGACTCCATAGTACAAATGAAAACATTAGTTGTAGTCATATCGGTATTGTTCGTGGTCATATCAATATTGGATATATCGGATAATACATATCAATATCGAGTATATTGAAAAAAATTAAAAATTAAAAATAATAAACCAAATGGACCGTATCAGCCTATATATCAGTCAAATATCAGATGTATTAGTCGATATTTCGAATATCAGTTTATATATCGTGATATATTTTTAATATAACAATATATCGTGATATTATTGTGATATCGAGAATATATGTACCGAGAATATATAAAACCTCTTGTTGTAGGCTTTATACCGTTTTCTGAAACGGATTCTAAACTAAAAACCAAGTACATCTCGCTTATTGTAGATCCCTTTGTTAAAGAATGGGACAAGATTGTGGATTAAAATATTGACATTGATTGGTAATAGTCATATTAGTATTGGATATATTAGGCAATATGTATTAATATAGGACTTATCAAAATTAAAAAAAAAAAAATTATGAATTGTAACCTAATAGGATAATACCGGCTGATATTTCACTCAAATATCAAGTATCTAGGATCCGATATCAATATTTCACCACAGACAAAACACATAGGAAATGACTAACTAAAAGTTATTTTACAATATCAAAGAAACTTTCCACGGTTCTTATACAAGAGCATATAGAGCTACTATTTGGACACCTCCAGACATTTCCTATAACATGGGGTTTTATTCATCCATCTATTTTTACATAAGCACATCGATATGGATAAATAAGACGCCACATAACCCAAGAATATCTCCAAAATATTTCACTATTACCAAACACCTCTAAAGTAAAATAGTCCTATAAAGAGGACTTCTTTATTGGTAGGAAAAGCTTCAACTATTTCATGAGCTTCTCTAGTAATAAGGATCTCTCCCCCTCTCTCACACATACAAAGGCATGCCCACATACACACAAGTGCACGTAATCCTAGCCATTTCAATGTGTCAATAAAGGTGTTAAATGAGTCGTCCAAGCACAGTCCTTAGTGAACAGTATTGGACCATGTATAATACGGCTCAACACTTCGGGCCATGCTAGACCACAAGATAGGCGGCTTGTAGCCATGTTGGCTTATGACACAACCAAGCTGTGATGTGGCACGACCAAAATTTTTTTTATGTTTTACAATCATGTGATTGTTGAACAATCGCATGACCACTGGAAGAAAAAAAAGGGAAGAATAGGGGGAAACAATCTTTTTGACCACTGCCCTCCTCCCAAATTTTTTAAAAATCAAATAATATATATATATATATACCTCCTACCCTACGCATTCACACACACTCAACACTCTATCTACTCTCTCTAAACGTTACTCCCTGATAGTATAATAAACAATATAGACAATACGAAAATATATATAGTGATAATGTCGCAATATCAGAATATTAGTATCGGAAAGTCTAATACCAATACATATCAATATATATCGTATTGAGGGGGCCTAATACCGATACATATCAATATATATCATATCAGGTTGATGTTTTCATCCATAAATACACTTTCTAACAGTTAGGTATCATCAATGTAACAGATAGAACTAACCTTGAAATCCTTATAGAAGCATAAACGGAGCTCCTCTACATCATTGCCTGAGCAAACTACCAGTGGTGATGCATGGAAAGCATTCTCAATGGCAGAAACAATGCCTCTGAGAGGATATTTCTCAGAGTCAGAAGCCACATATCCAGCTTCACTTAGAACTTTCTGCAATTATTTAATTACCAAATACAAGGTGTGACGCGAACGAAATAAGCTCAACATAAAATCTAAAAGAAACAATAGAGCATATAATATTACTAAAGTAAAAGAATAGCTCAATGAACAAACCTCACGCTTGGTGCAGGGTTCAAGAAAAAGTCGAATCAATTTAGATCTATTACACACTGTGTTACCTTACATAGAGATCATATTCAAGACTTAAACTCATGAATACCAGATCAAACGGCTGCAACTCAGAGTTGCACCAAAGCCCCTAACAACTTTATTCTTTTGTGGGCTCGTTAATGTGGAGGGATAGATAAGATGCAACATCATCAGAGGATGTCATAAAAGATGCCCCCCTAAATAGAGCAATCCAATGCATGAAGATCCTACTATCTGCAGAGTTCAGGAAGGAGTTTAACCAGCTTTTGGATTTATTATACATGGTATTATCTTATTATGTAAGCTGTGGTTTTCGTGCTTCACACCTGCAACTACCAGATCACACGATGATAACTCTACAGCTGTGCTAAGACTCCTATTCTATGACTAAAATGTACAAGAATAACCAAAGCAAGAAACTTCTTTTTTTTTTATTTATTTTGCAAAGCTAAGTCCCCACATAATTATGGTGACATTATATTTGGAGTAGACATTGAGAGTACGTTCATTCTATATTATGGTATATGAGCTCCCTCTTTGTGTGGGATTCAAGGAAGAATAGGATTACTTTGGATCTATTGTAAATTGTTTTACATTATATTATGTGCAACAGATCGTTTCCATGACTAGACCTTGTGATTATCATATCAAATAGCTACAATATACCGTTGTGCCAAGGCTCCTAACAACTCTATTCTTGTGCGTGCTTGTTAGTATAGATGGATGACACCACATCATCTAATGGTGTAAAAAATGATGTCCCCTAAAAAAAGTAGCCAATGGCACGAATATTTCACTATCCACGGGGTTCGAAAAATGATCGAACCACTTTTAGCATCTATTTACATGGACTTACCTTACAATAGGCGGTTTTCACAATTTGAATATATAACAATCAAATTATGTAGCAACAATTCTACCGTTGTCCGAAGATTACTCTTCTATGACTAGAGTTTATGATAACCAAAGCAAGAAACTTCGTCTTATTTTGCAGAAAGTCCCAAAAGACTTACAGTGACATTATATTTGAAGTAGACGTTGAGGGTTGTCAAGAAATAATCATATTCATTCCGTATCACAGGATATGAACAAGTTCCATGTTTTTCTGAAAAATATACCAAATAAAAAGACAGAAAAGTAGTGCAGAAAAAACTATGAGTAACTGTGCACAGAACAAAATAATATTTTAGTTTGGATGCTAAGTCATTATCAGTAGCAATTTAACCACATGGATGAAAATATCAGTATTAATATCGAAATCGATCACAGTCATATAAGTATCGAGCAATACATATCGATATTGAATATATCATATGGAATAAAAATTTTTGAAAATTGTAAGTTGACGGGATTATATTGGCTGATATAAAAACATATCACAATATTATTACGATATCGGGAAATATCAGTATCGAGAATCCCTTTATCTGAATATCTATTGGCCGATATATATTGCATTGGCTGATATTTGCATCCATGTAAACTACTTAATGCTTAATGAATGACATCTCAGAAGTCATCAATTGAACTTAAAGCAGCGATGGCTTTGTGCAATGATAGGTGTCTGTGAAGGATAAGCACACAGGTCCTAGCCTAAGAGCTGACTTGTGCAAATATGGTCAAAGTTTGACAACACCAAACTGGTCCCTTCCAGGACACCTCTCAACTGGCTATAACTCTGTTTGTCAGAAAATAACTTACGAGAGAATATTTTCCTCATTTTCTAGTTTTTGGTGCGCATGGGAAAATATTTCACACATTTCTTGACATTTGACACGTACCGGAAAACAAATCAATGAAAAATATTTTCCTGGTCAAAGGAAAATAAGGCTCAAAGTTTGAAAAATGAATTTCTCCTTTCAAAATGGGTAGTCATTTTCAGAGCTCATTATTGACCACCGACACCCATTAATAAAAATTTTAACCAAAGATGATACCATTGTGGCCTATGATGCCCTGACCCACTATCATCTCTGGTTGTCACTACTTTTTGTTCAAATTATCACGTCTAAACAGCTTTATTTTGACAAGAATCATATCGGTTGCTCAGAGAGGCAGCTACAAAATATTCAAATAGAAGCCACATTGTGTTTCCAATCGTGTAACAAGCATCAAAATAAGAGTTCCATCCATAAGTTTTTGGTACAGATATCATCCCTCCAAAAAATAAAATCTCGGCAAAAGTGTAAAATATTGATCGATATATATCAATACCAAGGGTCATAATAACATGTCAAAATAGCAATATTTTGTCACCCTGGCAATATATTAGTCGATATTGTCCCAAGTTCCGACTTAAAAAAATTGTATCATGTACATCAAATACCGATTCGAATGCCCGAAAAGGCCGATACAATACTGCTGTGAAGGATATTTCCATCCTTGCATCTCTCAGAATGGCAATTGCATGTTCTTTAATTATAGCTAGTCAAGAAACAATAACTAAACAGACTTGAAAGTATCAGGACTTCATTGAATTCTTTAGAATCTAGGATTCACAAGGCTCCTCGATTGAATTGCAAGAGTTGCTGATATCAAATTAAACAAGGAAGACAGATATGAGACATCAATTAATCATGATATGAGCAAGAGCTGTAGATAATTACCCCACTGCCGGTGTATATAGCCCAACCAGCCATCATAGGAACAAAAAAAGGCATCGTCAGAATAATGTCATGGTATAGAAATGTACAATTCTGCTCAATTGGCATAACTACCTCGTGTGCCCAAAATGTCCCTTTGTGTCCATCACATGTCGATGGTGAACCACAGCTGAGAGATGGCCAATATTTCTCTAAGGCACCAAGCAGTGATGAGATCTACAAATCAAAAGAGTTTAAGAGATTTAACGATTGTTAGGAAAAATCTACAAATTCTACTTATCTACCACAGATTTCATAAAGAAGATAGTAAAAAAGAGGAACCAACCCTCATTAGCCAACCAATCATTATACCAGACTTATTTGTGAACAGTGAAGAAGGAATCTGCATCAACATTGCATATAAGGGTACAATGTGAAGTGTATGTTCTGATTCTGAAGTGCAATTGCAGGCATATGAAGTAATAACCAGTATTTCGGGTAACTATTATTTATTAAAACAAGGACTAAGGTCTGTGAATTAAAAAGTTGTCAGGAAGCAGCAGCAGTATGCTTGAACAGCAATCAAGAGATGGTCCTGCATTGAATTATACTTGCACAATTCATCTAGCGAAGCAAAGGATGTAGAATAATGGGATCAGCTATTGTATTAGCTGATGTCTTAATAGAACAGAGCACGTCAACAGCCCTGAGTTGATTTCACCAGCTAGACAATTAATTGAGGGCCAGCCTACTTGCATGTCAGTTATCCTGATGAGGGGATCAGTGAATTAATAAATAACCAATCAAAATAGGAAAATAAGCAAATATTGGTATGAAACTATGTGGTTGTCAGCTGTAACCGAATGGGTTGATATTTGATATTTGTACTATGCGTTGTAAAGGGTATTGTGCAGTAATGAATAGTCTTATTCTCCTCTCTATCTTCTCTTCTGAACCCCTTCTTTCTTCTGAATTCTCATCCCTTTCTCTCACTCTCTACACTTCTGAATCTGAAGCAATTTCAGATTATTCACCTCAAATTCTATCACTACTTAACAACAGTATTGGAACTTTCCTCCATCTGCTCAGCAAAAAAGCATGCAAGGGATTATTGTTTTGTGATAACCCTTCATTGGCACTGCCCACCAGAGCCTTATCCACAAGGAACCAATACATGAAAAAGGGCCTAGACAACTGACGCCCTACCTTTCGGGGCTTTATCATGGAAACCATGAGTGCAGGCAATGTAGCCAAGGAGTCGAGCCAGAGCCTAACCGCAGACCCAACAAAGTATGCTGACAGAAAGCAGATAAAGGCCATTATTCAGGAGCCGCATCATCCCAAGCATACTTGAACTCTTGACTTCACTTATCATAGAACCACATGGGAGTAAGCCTTCAATCACTAGGCACATCACTTGGGTGGTATATATATAGTTTTTTCAAATGATAACATTGCCAAAATACCAACCAAACTAATTGTGCTACGTCCAAACTGGTTACTTCAACATGGTGAAGCTGCAGCCATCTCATTCCTTCATTCCACAATTGCCCTCAAGCAATTTTCTTTCTTAGGGTGAATCTGTAGTTATTTTTGGAATCATTGCTATAAATATCAGCCGATATAATACATATTGGTCAATATGTATCGGTATGGGAGCTGCTCGATACTGATATGTCGATACTGCGACAATACTATGATATATTTTCGTATTGGTCGATATTTAAAATATTAACCAATACAGCCTTATCTATAATACCCAGATCCCCATTTGATATATTTTAAATGTATTTAGTATTTTGGGATTATTGGATGTATTGAATTATTGGTATTTTTTGGAAATTTGAAGGACCCTGAGTCATATTTCTGTACTCAAGGCATGTTGCAGACATGAGGGAAGCGCATTTTCCAGAAGCCATGCATTGGGGTTTTTGCTCGAGGCACGCTGAAGGCGAGTGGGGGGTGCGAATTTGCGCATGTGTGAGCTCGAGGTGCGCTAAAGGTGAGCCGGAGGCGTGATTTCTAAATTGGGCCGTGTTTGGGGCCTCACTCGAGTCCCATTCAAGGCGCCACTCAAGCGCAAGTTGGGTTTATAAAAAGGCGCAGTTAGGGTTTAGGCCAAATTTTGCACAGAAGCCAGGAGTAGAGAGAGAGTGAGGAGAAGAAGGACGAGAGAGAAAGTGGCGATCGAGCGTCTTGGAGTATTCTTTCGTCAAATTTGCAAAGTATAAAGTTGAAGTAAGTATCCGTAAGCTAAATCCTTGGTCTATTTTTGTGTCCGATAATGTTTGTGTATATTTCAGAGATTTTGTTTACATGCATATTATTTTCGTGCACCCCCACTTGTTTATTGTTTACATGCATGTATATTTTACCGATTGTTTGGTAGATTTTCACTGGTAGTTGTGATTTTGGTGGGTTTTGCGATTTATGAAAACTTAAACGATATATATGTATATTTGTGTATCCGTATGTTAAGAAACCATGAACCATGCCTTACATTAGTCCACATGCAAGCTATCGGGGGCAGGATCACTACGGGACCACGGCGGTTTGAGACTCGAGGGGTCAATATATGTGATCCCAAATATGTGGCTTTTGGTAACGCTCTCGATAGGGACGTATGTGATATGTTGTCTCACTTCCACTGGCAGGAATGTTGGGATGTGTTGTAATTAACCTACCCCACTGTGTATTTTAATGAGAACTATCGTAAGAAATTAATGAAAATTTAATACATTCGGACATCCTAATATATAATTAAACTTGACGTTACACCCAAAACCACGAGTAGCAAAATATAATGAGCAAATTCTTAATATATGGGAGATAAGGTACATAGATAGCCTTGAGCTGCCAGCCTAAAACGCAATAGGGCCTTGAGCTGTCTGCTTAAAACAAAACTGAAATAGTTAAGGTTACTGGACGAACGTAATACGTCCTCAAGTCAGTTTAATAATCTTTGGTTCTCCGATTTCATGCATGATTTGTATTTCTACATGTATTTGCATTGGACTGCGATTGAGATGTGTGGTTTGGCCCACAGATTGGGGGATAGGAATGTCTCTTACATATAAATATGTATTAAGCCCGGAATACGTTTTGATTATATGTTTTGGTTCCCTTTTTTTTTGTTTTCTATATATGAGAATATGAGATTTGAATCTGAACGATAATATGTGTCCCATGCGAGTGTGGTGACTGTTACGGCTTATACATTGTAACCTCGAATCACGATATGTTATGATAAAATATGATATCGTTTACGAGATTTGACCAGATCGTAATTTATTATGATTATGTACCAAAGGGACGATAATTTAGTACGAAACTATTCATCAGTTTTTTTAGAGATTTCATGAACCTTGTGTTTTATTTTACATGGTTGTGATGTGTTATCCATTTTCTCTGATTTATATGCGTTGTTTTATATGTGATGATACTTACTGAACTTTTGACTCACGTTTTCATATTTTATCCCTTCAAACTAGCGGCTTGGATACGATTACAGGAGTTCAGACTAGATCTGACACGGCATTATTTCCCCTGGTAAGTATGGATGTTTATGCCTATTAGGCTTTTAATCTCGGGTGTATTTGGTTCGTGTTTGGCCGAATGTGGGTCATTGGATCATGTGATAAGGATATGGGATATTTATGTTATGTAGATGAGTTATTGTTTTGTTGGGTATCCCCTTTTTGACTTATAAATAACAAGTCATGTATTATATTGTCCGAATTTATATCTGATGAAATCCTGTGTAGGTTGCATAGTGTTGGGTCTTTTGTATGTATAGATTGTCACACCCGAGTTAGATTTTTATCGCTATTGATGTATTTATTAGATCATATATTATGGATTTTATTTTTGACATACGTATATGTCCTGGGGACGTGACATTGTCAACTTATGATTTTCAGAAATTTTATTACATCTGATATATTCGATATTAATATGTATTGTCCAATAAATTTGATATCTATATTTTCATCCATGCGCTTGGAATGCAAAAGAATGTTAGTCTCGCTATGTTCAATGACTTAGCCAAGTTTATACTTAGTCTCACCCTTTTTAGAGACTTAGCCATTTGTACATAGATTTGTTTGGTGAAATTTTGTAGTGCATCAAGAAAATAGACCAAGTTAACAATGGCATCAAAGTAATCTTGGATTTAGCAATGCTTCTCACAATATTTTCCCTTAAGAATATTAAATATTAATCAAACTGGATCTCCCACAACTTGGTCTTTTTTTAGGGGGGTCAGTGTTCTATTCGTATATCGAACAATGGATGAATCAGTTTGTTGAGGACCCAACTTTGCTGAGGATGATAGGATTATGGCATTGCACGGGAAGAGGCCTTGAGGTCCTCAATGAGCCATGGGGAAGACTCAGGCTGCAGTTCGACAAGCTCACGAAGCTATTTAGGTGTCACTTAGTTATTTCTTTTATGGAGTCATTCTTCTTTAATTATGAGTGGCAATTGGGACATTATTGGTCATAAGGGCCAGTGCCGAGCTACAACAGTGTGCATGAAAGCTTAAGTGCAGGAAAGAGATATAGTTCTTCATTATCAGTAATAATGTAATCATGACTTTAAGATTATTAGGGTTTTGGGGGGGATTTCTTCATATATAGCATACATTGGAGTATGGAATGGGCATCCAGAGATTAAGAGAAAATTGAGAGACTTGATGGCTTGTGAAGCTTGGGACCCTTTCAGATATTTTCTTCATCTCTTCCTAGATTTCACTCTAGGAATTTCTTGGGCTGGTGGGTCAAGTTTGGGTTCTTATTTCAAAGGTTACTTCGGCATTCATAGAATTTGCTCTAGGTTAGACTATGTAAGTGAGGATCTTTTGTATTCTCCTTTACATATCCTTTCTATTAATTGACTCTCATTATTTCACTGTGTGAACTGGAAATTGTGAGTGAATCTGAGATTAAAGTTAGGATTCATATTCTGTATTTATGGTTGATTGGTGACTTGGGGGGTGTGAAATGGAACTGATATGGCTGTGATACTAGACTCGGAAATAAGGTCTCTATCAATTGGTATCACAATAGAAAATCCAAGAAAACAGTGGCAGACTTTCTTTCCTCACTTTGATGGGGAAAACCCACATAAATGGTTGGAAAAGGTAGAGCAATACTCCACGTCAATGAGGTGGCGAGAGAAGATAGAGCAACAACTATCAATTTCTTTCTTGATGGCAAGGCAAGCAATTGACAGAGGTGGATCACAAATGCCAAAGAAGGAAGGACAGCTTTTGAACACGGAAATCTAGCTTAATGGAGACATCGCTGATAGTAAACCATCATCGACAGCTCGATAAGATGCCAAGAGGAAAAGGTCCAAACCTACATTAAGGAGTTTTTCCAACTGCAGTGATGGTCGGCATTTGAACACGAATTACGACTTAATGGATATCATAACTTTGGTCAACCATCAATGACAACTCGCTAAGATGTGCCAATTGGGTAAGGTCCAAACCTACATTGAGGAGTTTTGCCGACCACAAGCTATGGTTAGGGGTTGGATGAAGAAGACGATAACGGGAATGTTCATCGAGGAACTAAAAGCAACGCTAGCTAAAGAACAAAAGTTGAAGCAATCACAGTGATTATTGGATGCTATGAGGTTGTCTAAATCGTTGATCTAAATGGCTATGAACAAAAGAGGAGAGCCAAGGAGAGCGCACAAACTGAGACCATGGGAGGAAACAGAAGAGGTGGAAAGCAATTTGATGAAGAAATCTAAGGTAGTGAAGAAGATGTCAAACAAAGAATTGCAGTAGAGAATAAAAAGAGGTGGCACCAATACAAGGCTGGCCAAGTGTTCGTGATAGTGGAGCCTAGTGATGATTATGGTGAGGATAAAGACATGGTGGAAGTGGTAGGGTTACGACAAAGCAAGGAAAGAAGCCGTGAGGTCTTCCATTAGTTGCGGGGAAAACTTAGGCTGCAGTTTGGAAGGCTTAAGAGGCTATTTAGTTATTATTTAGTTGTTTTTTTTTATTGAGTCGTTAATTCTTCTTTAATGGTTAGGAGCAATTGGGTCAATATTGTTCATAAGGGCCAGTGTAGAGCTACACCAGTTCACAAGAAAGCTCGAGCCACGGCAAATAGATGTAGCTCTTCAATAAGGGCAACAGTGTAATCTGGGTTTTATGTATCATTAGGGTTTTGGGTACTTCTACGCATTTAGGATAGGTTTACAAGGGAGATGGGCATCCTGAGATTAAGAGAAAATTGGGAGACATCGAGCTAGTGGTGCTTAGGACCCTTTCATATATTTGATTGGGCTCTTTCTAGACTTCAATCTAGGGATTGCTCGGGTTGGTTTATAGTCAATTTTGTGATCCTATTTCAAAAGAAACTTTGGCATTCCTAGAATTGCTTTGGGCTCGCTTGGGCTAAATGAAGGTCAATTTTGTAATTCTTCTTCAAATATTCATTGTAACCTTACATTTGTATTTATTAATCTATCCTTATTGTTGTTGTTGGTATTGTTGTTGTTGAGTTAAATGTAAATTGTGGGTGACCCATAGCTGAAGTTAGGATATATTCATGTGCTTGTGATTGATTGGTGACTTGGGGGTGTAGAATGGAACCGATTTGGTCTAAATACTGATTTAAGAACGTGGTCTCTATCACAGTGTATCTCAAACAATGTGCTAGGTGGCGTACAGCTACTCCCGTAATTGGCTACAATGTCAAGCTCTTCCATGATATATTGGAAGCGTCACATAATTCTATCACAAAAACAACTTTAGTAGCAAATACCCTTCTCAGCTCACATTATTGCATGCACAGATCCGACTGCTACGAAATTTACAACACATAAAATCACAAAAGAATATTAAGGATTACATTCAAAGGCATGGTACCTCCTTAATGTCAAACCTAGAGTGGCTGCAACAAGCAGGCCACGATCCATCATTGTAATCGGGCCACAATCCATCTGCATTACAAAAATGTTAATGTAATAAAAGGAAAACGTAACATCTGACTGTGATCAAACATGGTATGCAAGACAATGATATGTGAATGTGACTCAGATGAATACATCGCCTCTCTTTTGTCAATCAAAATTGGTAGAGAGGAATCCCCTTGTTGGAAATATAACTCATGCACAATGGAAATCAAGTAGATTTCAGCATGTCTCCTTATAGCCCAAATTTTGATCTTTCAATTTGTTTCACATGTTGTTAAAATGTTACTTCGCTTTCTTGCTGGTGGAATATTCTTCGAAAGAATATTTACAGTGTAAATACACAAAATGGAGATGGAAAGAAATTTTTCATTAAAGAATATTGATGTGAGGTGCATTTGCAAATGGGAAGGGTGTCCTTTGGTTAGCCAATAAAGCTTAATCATCACAAAACAATCAAAAGGGAAATAATCTCACTTTATTGCAAAGGCCCACTATTCGCACCCTTTTACCTTCAATAATTAAAACATTTGAAAGGGCTATGCTAAAACAATTACAATTCCAAACAGGATTATCATTTTTTTATTTTTTCTAGTTTCTTTCTACTTTAATTTCTTTTGGAATTTTTAACACTGGTTGGTCAACTATTCAATAGTTGTAGTAGTAGAAACCGGGATGAGAAAATGGTTCTCAATAAAGAAAACAATATTATGAAGACCAAAACATTGCCAGCATCACACTTACGGATTGTAAACTCGGAAGGAGCATTTGAACTGCAATAGGGAAATAGCAACAAAACGCCATGAGTTTCTACTGGGGGACCAGTTGTAAGTGAAGATAATTTCAGGCTTAAACAAGCAAAAATGCTGAAAGGAATAGCAAACAAGAGAAACATAAAATGAACATGCATCACTTCAGCTTCCCACGTAATAATTGCAATTATGCTTAACAGTCCATCCACTCTACACAAATAACAAATAAAAAGAGAAGACTATACATATAAGTAGTGAAGGTAAAACAATTTGCCTTGTTTTCCTAACCTGTAATCAATTAAATTATTTATCCATGATCAAAATAACTAATTTTTAACTCTAGCCCAATGTATATACTGTTCTGACAACTTCAAACAATGATATGTTCTACTCATCTAAGGATTGTGCAAACTCAAGTATCAAGACCATGCAATTTCTCCATCCACAACTTCAAGAGTTTTGAAATTCTCCAATAATAAGTAGCTCACACTCTCACAACCATAACAAGCAAACTAACCATTTTGCAACGCCCATAGAGCTCACATATATCTCTGGCAACACTAAACTCCAAAATTATTGGAATTGGGAATATATTCATAATCACAAATACAAAATAGCATGATAAGCTATTAAATCCTTAGCTTCAAAATGCAAGCATAATTGAATTATGTTTCGACTGAAGATACCAATCCCGAGGATTTCTGGGTAAGACAATTATATACTCATAACATTCCCCAGCACGAATTCCCATGAAGCGTGAACTAAGGACAACTCAGCTTACCATATATTGAAATATAGTTTGGAGAAATGGGGTGGTTCATGGGATTCTAACTCTGTACCAGTTGGCCAAAGAGGTTCTAATATACTCTCAAGTAGTTTCAAAAGCTTAAGCCGCTTGATGAATGAGCGACAATGATGTAATTCTCTAACAATAAGCTTCGTGGCAATATAAGCAAAACCAGTTTATGTTCCAGCAGAAGAAATCAATTCCATAGATCACAGAGCATCTCGAGTTAACCTCTTAATAGAATTTGAACCCTTACGATGTTAAGACTTTCTGTAACAAATAAATAAATAAACAAACAAAGAGCGAGCGATGTTGTAGAATTATCAAAAATATCTTCTATTTCTTCCGCGAGCACATGATTATTCATCTACTTCACACGTTACGATGCATCTAATAACCAAGTAATCAGTTGAGCTGCTCCGACTGTCCAACACAACCCTGAAGCCAAACCCCACAAAAGAAAGGAAGATCATCATCGAACTTCAACTCCTTAGATCCTCAAACGACTGAAATTAGGTCCCAATTACATATAGGAACAAGCTCAATCTCAAAAATTTTAATAAAAAATATAGCAAGACATGATTATAAAGGAGGGAAAAAAGGAAGTGTAGAGACATACGCACCCGCGGCAACAAGCGTTGTAGGAACAGCATTGGCGAGTACCGCGACAAACGGTCCCGGGCCACTGAAGTGCCAAGACGAAGTAATCGAACTCTCTCCACTTACTTACTTCCCCATTAGAACCGGCGAAGCTTAGCAGCGCGATAATCAGAAGAGAGAGAAAGGCCATAACGAGAACGGACGGAGAAGCCATTGTTTCTGCTTCTCCTCCTCAATTACCCAATAATGACGTTGCTTTGGATTCCGCTTTTGGTGTCGTCTCCGACTTTACAAACGTAAATTATATTTAGTTAAGAGTAACAATATTTATGATGCGTACCTGGATTCGATTTCGAACAGATTTGGATTTTTCTGGATGATTTGAACCGGCTCCGTTCACCGAGTGCGAATCCTGCACACCATTAAAGCAAACGAGAGGTCAGCGTCAACGGCGGGATGTAATCCCACCGAAAATACTCCAACGCTCAAGTCAGTAAACCAGCCTTCAATGGAAGGAACTGAAAGAGAATGAAAGCTATGGCGAAAGAAAGGGAGTGTCTTGTTCCAGATGTCAGAAAGGCGCAAGTCCTTTCTCGTATCTGGACGGTGGGAAGGCAGTGAACGTGCGTATAGACCCGTTCGTTGCCTTGGAGTTGGACTGTGTTTTAGAATTTGGCTGTTGGGAATCAGAGCTTATTTCTCAGAGCACTTAGGGTTTTCTGTCTCCAAGTGTCTTTGAAAGCGTGCATGGAAGTATCTTTGAAAGCGTGCCCTGGATGGTGGATCCAGGGCCTCTTTTATGGCAAAGGTGGCGATCCTCCTTCTTTGGAAGGAGTGATCGTCCCAATATTCTGCGGTTGGCCTTCCTTCTGGAGGCTGATGCTGGTTTCCCCATTGTGAAGGATTGTTTCCTTCTGAGGCGGTCAACCACTTTCCAAGTTGGCTTCTTTCCCTCCCAGCATGTTACCGTTGAGGTTCCTTGGCTGGCAAGGAGTTGGGAGGATCTGGCGCCTTCCTTATTTGAAGGGCGCCAATCTTGCTGATATTCCATTTGAGATCGTGGAATATTCTTGAAAGATCGTGGTTGGCCTTATTATGACTGATAGGCCTAAACGGGTCAGGCCCGTTACTGTTAGAAAGCTTTTCGAGGCCTAACGTGTAAAGTGCGGACGGTCAACGCTTGGGTTGAATGTCTGCGTGTGTGTTGGCCGCCCTTATGAAAGGCGTCCGTCGTTAGCCTCCATTTTGGTTATGGGCCTGAATGAGTCAGGCCCATTACTGTAGAAGGGCCTCGTTTGGGCCCAGCATGTAGGGAGCAGACGTTCAACGTTTGAGTTGACCGTCAGTTTGTTGGCCGGCTTCGTGGAGAACGTAGGGAGAGCAGCGGGCGGCCAACTGATGGGCTGTGGGCCAGAATGGAATAGGCCCATCACTGTTGCAAAGCCTCTGAAGGCCCAACAAACTGGTCAACGCCGGGTTGACCGTTTGAGCAAGTTGGCCGCCTGGACGGTCAACGCCAACGTTGACCGTCCTTGGGCCTTTCAGTTCCTGGGCCCATCTTCTTACTGGGCCGTTAGAAACGTTGACTGGGCTTCTGCTGACCTTTCTTTGGGCCAGCCCATTATTGGTGTACCCATCACTAGCCCCCCATGCTGGTGGTCAGATTTCTGGCCTCCAGTATGTTCATGATGGATGTTTTTCCTTGCTTTGATAATCCTGTGGAAACTCGTAAAAGCGCGAAGGAAGGCCTGACCGGAATCGTCGACCGTTTTGGCTAATTCCGGAGTACCAGAATTGCTGACCGTCCAGGTCAATTTCGGAGTTCCGAAATTGTTGACCGTCCTGGTCAATTCCGGAGTTCCAGAATTGTTGACCGTCCTGGCCAATTTCGGAGTTCCAGAATTGTTGACCGTCCTGGTCAATTCCGGAGTTCCAGAACTGTTGACCGTCCTTGGCCAATTCTGGGAATGATTTCTGCCTGCTTTTGGCCGGATTGCCAGGCAGAAAGTGACACGTGTCCTCCTTTGGTTGGAAGGAGATCCGTGCCATTAATACGCCAGAGATCCGTCCTTTGGCGGGGTCAAGTGGAGTGGCGACACGTGGCAATCCTGACGGTGCCATTAATGAGGGGTTCCGTGCGGGAGTCTCGTCGTTTGGCTGGATCAAATGAGGAGGTGACGCGTGGCAGGATTGACGGCTTCCTTTGCAAGCTTGGCGCTCAAGTTTTCCTTCCGTTTTTTGTTTGAAATCAGTTACGCCTCTAAACCCTTCGTCTTCCTCATTCTCGTTTCCCAGCTGACTCATCCGACAGAAACTCTAAAGCCTTCCCCGATTATGGCCTCCGTAGCGGACATCTCATCTGACTTGAGGGAGAGTGACATTAAGGCCTTGTGCGTCAAATTCAACATCCCGAAAGAGATGGCATGGAGAGTTCCGGGCGCGGATGACAGAGCCTCATACCCACCGGAGGGCTATTTTACAGTTTACGAGGCTTACTTGAGAAGTGGCCTTCACCTGCCGCTGCCGGAGGAGCTTCAGTCGATCATGGCAGCCCTGCAAATACCCATTGCCCAGCTTCATGCCAACGCAATGAGGTATATCTGTACCCTATGCATTTTCTCCCGGAAGCTTGACCAAAAGTTCAGGATGTCCGGACTTAAGGTCATTTTTAAGGTGACCCAGGGGCTGGAGTGGACTTCACTCAGCCCCCGTACGGGGATAAAAATAAATACGACCATCCATGACTCCCTGAAGAACTGAAAAAACCGGTTCTTCTTCGTAAAGGTGGGAGATAAGTGGCCTATTGCACGGGCCTGGGGTAAGGTCTCGGAGATACACCTGGGTGCGCCGTCGGCGGCGGAGAATGCGGCCTACGCCTGGCTGACCAAGGCGATAAGGCAGAACCCTGATGCGTTTAGGAGGGATTTTTTGGTTTCTGCTGAGGAAACCAGAAAGGTTAACTGGGGATCGCCGTCCCCGGTTCAGAAGCCACACCCTCCAATCAAAATGATGAAGCCTGACGATTCGAAGAAGTTGCTCATCCGCCCAGTGTCTTCGGAGGAGGCTGCTGAGAGGGCGATTGCCACGCCCTCATCTTCCTCCTCACGGATCGATCTCGTGGCCGCCGGGATTTGCGGTGGTCCTGGCAGCACCTCTGGAGTGGATAAGTCCGTTGAGGACAGGCTGGCGGATGCCGGTGGAGTTATTTTGGCCCAACCTGCAGTGAAGGTGGTTCCAGGCGCCGCCTGGATGGGATCTGCTGAGGAGCCAGCCCGCGACGTGCCCGAAGGTTCGCGTGTTTATATTGTGGAGCCGTCGACGAGGGCTGATCCTCCAGTAGCTGCTCCAAGGGCAGCCAGGAAGAAAAAACCCGCCACGACTACTCCAGTGGCTGCAGAAGAGGAGCCCGCCGCTGCCGTTGATGATGATGAGTTTTTGGAGAGAATTCTGGAGGAGGCAGCGGCATGTTCGGCGCAAGAGGGTGCTCCTGGCTCGACATCTCCGATCCCACCATCAGCTGGGCCAGGGCTGGAGTCTAGACCTGTGAGGTCCTACCGGAAGACTTACGAGGTATAACCCCTGTAACAACTTCCTGGTATTTCTTTTTCCATGTTTATAGGCTCACATTTTGTTTTGTCCCGTGCAGCCAAAAAGAGTGGCCTCAGTTATCTCCCGGGAGATGGAACAGCGCGATCGCATCATAGCGGAACGGGAGGCTGAGATAGCCTGGCTAGACGCCAAGCTGGCCGCCTCAGGAGGAGAGCTTCGTGAGCAGACAGCTGCTCTTGAGGCTGTTATGGCGGGAGTGGAGACTGAGAACGCCGAACTGAAGGCGGAGGTGGCTGAACTGAAAACGGAGGTGGCTCGTTTAAAGGAGGAGGATGATCGAAATAAAACGAGCATCAAACGCCTCACAGATCGAGCTGCCGCCGCGGAAAGCGAGCTGGGTACTCGGATGACCCTCCATGAGGTTGGCGGCGCACTGCACGCTCGGCTGCTGGATGGGCTCAACATTGGTCGCCATGTCGCGCGGTTGGTTGTTCCTGATTTCCTGGTGGAATTTATTAATCAAAGAAA
>JAODPA010057024.1:0-11325 GCA_025585075.1 Nepenthes mirabilis
TACCCATTTTTTAAGTGATAGATGTTTCTTAACTTTTGAATTATAATTATTTACTCTCTCCTAAAAATATAAAAATTTATCCCTTAATTTTTTAAGTCTAAGGAATCAAAACTTGTAATAAACTTTTGATGGGTCCAATAGACCCTGAGCTAGCCCAAGGCACAGCCCGGAGGAAAGTGACAGCCCAACAAGCATTCACCCGAGTCCAAGACCCAGGGAGCATATTATCTGTGGGAAGGAAGCCCAGATAGCGACAGCCCACCGTACAATCCATCCAGAAGAAGGCCCGTGCAGTAGTGCGGATGGTCTAGTTAGTTCAACTCAGGACTGTATGGCGCGAAGCGAAAGATTAGGATTGTATATGATGTGGCGCCCGTGATTGCCCCTTCTACATGGATGTCGATGGCTTTGACGGCAACGCATGTGCAGGCAAGGAGAACCAGTTAAACACAGCCATAGTAGTTGCCTTAATAGCCTAGCCGATATCCACAAGGCCCCTTCCCATGCAGTGGTTGGTCCCAAGGTGTCACATGCAATCCTTTGGGGTCCCAAAGAAAAAGCCATGATTACCATCCTAATTCCCAAACGTGCTCAGAGAGACAGCGGAGAGAGTAAGCATCAGCCGTAGAGCCCAAAGAATGCTACACCAGCTCCAAGTCTATAAATCTCTCTTCTCCCCTACGGGGAAAGGGATTCATAAAATTCAGAGAATTTGAGAGAAAAATAATTCAAATAGGTAATATCTCTAAAGCATTGATCTGCTTACTCACAAACCACTCGGCCTACAAGTGTTCCACCTTTCAAGCCACTCAACTTATGAATGCACCTTCTAGAGTTTAGTCCTCCACAATTCACTCAATCCCCTTTTCTACGTGTAACTATGCACCTCGTATCCTCCTATCTTTCTCACTATTGTTGAAAGTATACTAATGTGAGTATCGAATGATATATTAGAGAGTGAGTCATATCATTTTCTGACCTTTTATTTGTCTGTCGTGGTGTATAGGATCTAGGTTACCAAGGATGGAGACCAGATCCACTTCAATTTGACTCATAGTGAGAGATCGAATGGCTTTCTAACCCATATGACAATTTGGATCTATGGATACATCATTGGTACCGTCAGTGTGAACGACTAAAAGGGTCAAACCACCATACTCACGAAAAAAAAGAATGGTCAACACCAGGACATAAGTCAGTGCACCGGCCAGGGATGTTAGCTCCCATGGTGATGACCCCTCAACGGGTAGCTGATAAACAAGAGACCGTCCATTGACAGGCATGTGTTCGTTGCCCAGGCATCAACTTTCGAGTGGAGAACTTGAAAGACGAAGCACCCAGCCAGGAAAATCCAGCGGCATGACAACTTTGAGGCTCGAGCGGTCACAAGTGATAGGGCCCCAATATGCCCAGAGGACCAACTGAGTCATGGGACTCGGGAGGACAACCAAAAGTGGCAAAATCCATACTGTTCTCATGACGACAAGAGGCCTCCAATCCACAGAGAAGCCTCTTGCAGCACGCGCCCTCCGAGGGCCAATAGCCGCCCCAACGGCCACATCTCTTCGATCCACTCGAAGTTGAGGACCTTCCTCAACACTAAAAGGATTGCATCCTCCTCTCAGATGGAAGATAGGATGAGGAAGGTCGAGTGGCACGTATGTAAAGGGAGTGCAGACCAATGCACTATTAACCTAAGAAGGTTACTATTCACAAGACAAATTTGGACGCAGTCATTCCACTACAAGTTTAAGATGCCTATCCTAGAGTCCTACAATGTGAATTCGAATCCAATTGACTATTTGGACTACTTTTGCACCCTATTGGGCTTCCAGGGACTGGACGACTCCGCCATATGTCTCTACTTCCCTCTGACCCTCAGTGAACACTTGAATTTGGTTCTACTGCTTGTAGCCAGACTCAATTCAGTCATTTTAAGAGCAGACCTACTGCTTCTTATTGCAGTTTGCCTCCAATCAAATGAAAGAGAAGCAGCCTTGGCGCCTAGTCCAACTTTGGATAGGGCGAAATGCTTTCTAGCCCGATTTACTGCTAAGGCTAGAAAGATATCTAGGCTCATTGTTGAGGTGAAACTTAGTGCATCAATAGAGACTTTATAGCTAGGTGATTGTTTTAAGCATCTGGCCCACCATAGCCCTTAGACCTTTTAGTAGGTTGAGGCTATCGCCCGCGTGCACATAGTCGTTGAGGAGACCAATGAAGCAAAGCTTCCAAAGCACACGGGCCAACTTTTCGAGGGTTCGATGAACGAAGGAAACATACTAGAGACAAGGCCAACTCCAGACCCCAGAAAGCAGCCTAGGGTGGAGCTAGGGGCTTAAAGGGAGGCTAGACCCCTTGAACTTGAACCCTTTAAATGACTTTGGGGACCAACATTTGCAAACAGATTTGGAAAGAGAGATTCCTAAAGTGGCCGAAGTAGCCCAAGAACCCGAAGGGAGGAGATTCGTCAAAATACTATTTCTTTCATCGATATTTAGGTTATAGTATGGAAGAGTATCGGACATTGTAGAAGGAGATTGAGGCCCTCATTGTAAAGGGCACCTCACCAGATTCCTGTGGGACCTGGGGTAGGCAAGAGAGAAGGGAGAGCTTCTCTCTCTAACTTTCAAGTTAGTGAGAAGCCTGAGGATAAGGGTGTTTTGGACGCTTATGAATAGCCTCCTATCTCTGTAGCTCCTGTCCTCCTCCTCCTTCGCCGGTGCCTCATGGCGCCGGAACCCTTCCCACTTTCTCCTTCCGATTCCCTAAACCAAATTTCATCTGGATGCTCTTCCTCCTTTGGCTCCTTGCCCTCTAATTTCGTTCCAAACAACCCTGTCGCTCTTCATCCCATTGTCACTCTTCATCCCATTGTTATCGGTCCCTCGTCTCTCTCACATGGTGCACCTTGGAGCCTTTCTTCCTTAGCAATCCCTGCTTCTTACTCTCGCCCTTCCCTCTTGCTTGAATCTGAATACCCCCCCAATCTCGGCATCTCGCCAACAACCTAGCAGTCGGGGAAACTCCACCGCTTTCCAAGATTTCAGGGCCTTGCTTGGTTCTGCTACATTCCCTGCCCTTATGCTGAGTGGCCCTTCAGTCTCTGTTCCCTTACAGAACACCCTGTCCACTGTCATCGACTCCCCTCCCTTCCCGATCTTCCACTCTTCCCCTTTCAAGCCGATGATGAAGGAGGTTTCTGTAGGCACATGCCTCCCTATTCTGGAGCCATTAAAAGGTGTTTCACCAGAACTTTCTCCCAATTTGGGGAGGACCGCTGAGCCCACCCACCAGATTTTGGATGTTCTTGCCCCTTCGGATGGAGTTCTGAGACTGACCTAGGAAATTCCAGTTTTTTGCTAGAGTCGATGTCTAATGGGATCGTTCTCTGTCAGACGGGCTTGGTTGGCTCCTCCCTGGAAGTTCGCCAGAATGGGTTTGCGGAGTCCATGGAGGCTCTGGGATCTGGGCAGTTGAGCGGTCCTCAGCATAGCTCCCGTAAGGCTTCTTGGTCTGAAGTGGTGCAGCAAGACTCACTGGGTGGTAAGGCAAACTTGACTTTTTTCCCTTCTCAATTAGGGGTTGATGAGTTAACCGAATTAACTCCTCCTCCGGAGGTCACTGAATAGGGGGAGACTATGTGGGGTGATACATTGGTGGGGTACTTCTATGGAACCCCCCTGCATTTCCACGCAATAAACCATATAGCTAGGAAAGTGTGGGCCCGATTTGATCTAAAGCATGTTGCGGGCAATGACCAAGGTTTTTTATTCTTCCGATTTTTCTCAAGTCTGATGATGGAAAAATGCCTCGTTGGGGGCCCGTGGGTTTTTGCAGGACAGAATCTTTTCTCAAAGAAATGGAGCCCGGGGATACCCCCTCCAAAGAGGAGCATAAAACATTTCATCTCTGGATTTCTTTGTCAAATGTTCCTATGGAACTTTGGACCCCACTAGGGTTGAGCTGGATAGCTAGTGTTGTGGGAAAGCCAATTCAGCTAGACCCAATCACAGAAAAAATGGAAAGAATGAACTTTGCTCGTGTTTGTGTGGAAGTGGGGAAGGACCATACCCTTCCTTCCAAAGTCCGTGTTAGGAATCCTGCAATCCCTGAAATGCCACCCACTGAAATCAATATTGAATATCATTGGAAACCTATACAATGTGTTAGTTGTCATAAATTTGGGCATAGTAACTGCAAGTCTTTGAATGTTTACCGGCCTACTAGTCGAATCATCTCCAAGTTGAAGCCTTTTTCTAATCAGAGTAGGGGTAAGGAAAAAGGGCCTTCCCCAACAAGAGTGCAGCCCCCCCCCACCCTGACGATGGTGGTCCCCCCTGCAGCAATATGTTTAACACCCTATAGGATATTGAGGATTGTAGCTCGCCTTTGGGGGTGTCGGTTCCTGCAAGTCATGTCACCCCTTTTGGGGCTGACAAGGGCCTCAAATTCCCTAGTAGTAAGGCGGCCCTGGAAGCTGCCTTAGACTTTTCAGATCCAAAGGTATCCTTATCGATGGGGAAGGGTGTGTGTGAGGACGTCCTCCTCCCTAGCATGCCCCGGATTCCCCCCAGGGAGGGTGAGGATAGTATGATTGAGGTTAATCCCATATTAGTCGCTGAAAGTGATGGACGGGATGGAAATGCGTGCCCATCTGTTACTGAGCCCAAGGTATCTTTCCCAGATCCGCAGAAGGATCATGGGAACCCCCTGAAGAGGTTAGCCCCCCGAACTGTATGGAACCAAAACCCCTCATGATGGAAGCCGGGTGCATACCTCTGCCTCCCTCGTTAAACCCGAAAAGTGTGTCTCCTCTCCTTCTATGTCATCGGGTGAGGGGTAGAAGTTATCGAAAATGGTTAACAGAAGAAACATAAGGGGCCTAAAAGTTCCTTCCCCCTCCAGGAACTCCCTAATGATTAATATTGCATACTGGAATGTGAGAGGGCTTAATGGCAGGGTTATGGCCCTGGATGTGTGCAATTTCATTAGTTCCTATAATTGTGGCATTGTAGGGCTTGTGGAAACCAAAGTTAGGGGACCTTATGCCATGGCCATCTCGGAAAAAATAATGGCCTCTTGGCTCTGGACCATGAATTACTCTGAGTCCTCTAAGGGAAGGATTTGGGTGGGTTGGGACCCCAAAGTTGTTGAGGTGACAATTTTTAATAAGGAAGACTAGGTTATTCACACACAAGTGACGTTTAAGAGACAAAAAAGATTTGCATGCTTTCCTTTGTCTATGGGGCCAACTCGGAGACCCTACGCTAGGATCTCTGGAGTAGTCTTCGGAATTTTAGTGCAAGTATGCATGATCTCCCTTGGGCTGTCCTCGGCGATTTCAATCCAATTCGGACGTTGTCGGAGGGCATTGGTGGCATATGGCATGCGAGTAGCTCCATGGACCTGGATAGGTGTCTTAGGGATTGTGATTTAGAAGACGTTAGTCATGAGGGCATGCTCTATACTTGGAATGACAGGAGAGACCCGGATACCCGTATCTACAGGAAGCTAGATAGGGTAGTTGTTAACGAGAATTGGTTTACTCTATTTGGGGTGCCTTAGGCTTCCTTCCCTCCGAGTCAACCTTCGGATCACTCCCCCTACTTGCTCTACCCAGAGTGTGTTATAAGAGGGCACAAGGGCATGTTTCATTTTAACAACTTCCTTACTGCACTCCCCCACTTTCAAGATTAGGTGCGGGAGGCTTTGCAGGAGGAAAGCATTGGATTCCCTATGTTCCGTCTGATAGAAAAGTTGAAGAGTGTTAAACGTAAGCTTAAGATGCTCAACACGCAAGTCAAAAACGTTCATGAGGAGGTTGCCAAATCCAGGCATGCCCTGGAGGAAATTCAAAAGGCCAATCAGTCGGCGAGTACTAATTCCTAGGAGGAGCAAAGATGCCGAGAGGCCTATTATAATGCTCTGGCCCAGGAGCTCAACCTCTTACAGCAGAAAGCAAAAATTAAATGGCTTAAGAAAGGGGACCAATGCACCAGGTTCTTCTTCCGATCGATTAACGGTAACTGTAACCGTAATAAAATCATCCCCTTAACCAAAGAGGATGGGTCCAAAACTAATAGCATTGAAGAGGTGCATAATCTAATAGTGGAGCACTTCAAGCAAATCCTGGGTTCTAGCCGAGCTCACAGAAGGTTGGATAAGGAACAAATTCGGCCATATATCCTCCACTCTATCCCGGACACGTTTAAAGATGTCCTTATTTCACCAATAAGGGATGATGAGATCAAAAAAGCTGTCTCTTCCATTGGGGATTTTAAAGCCCCAGGTTCAGATGGGTTCTCCTCCAAATTTTTCAAAGAGACATGGCATATAGTGGGGCATTCGGTTATGGAAGCGATCCGGGATTTTTTTTTATTAAGGGCAAGCTTCTCAGGCAGATTAACACCACCACCATCATCCTCATCCCTAAAGTTGGACCCCGAAGTAAGGTGATTGACTACAGGCCCATTTCTTGTTGCAACATAATCTTTAAAGCAATTTTTAAGATCATTGTCGATCGTCTTAAACCCATTCTGCATTTATTGGTGGATAGCTGCCAAACTGCATTTATTGCTAACAGGCAGATAAGCGATAACGTCCTCCTTGCTTAGGAAATCCTCCATAAATACCATCTTGGAAAAGGGACTCCCAGGTGTGCTATGAAGGTTGATATTATGAAAGCCTAAAACTCCGTTTATTGGGATTTTATCATTGCTACCTTAGAGCTTATGGGATTCCCTCAATAGATGGTTTCATGGATTCATCAATGTGTTACTACAACCTCTTTTTCTATTAACATTAATGGAGAATCTATTGATTTTTTCAAAGGAGGAAAGGGGCAGAGACAAGGGGACCCTCTTTCTCCATATCTCTTTATCCTTGTTATGGAAGTTTTAAATGGGATTATCGAACTTAAAGCTAGGCATTGTGAAAATTTTTATTAACACTGATAATGCCAGGCCACAAGGATGGTTACGCTTGTTTTTGCGGATGACCTGCTTCTATTCTCCAAAGCTGATGTCGCCTCTGTCCGTATCCTTCATGAGTGCCTTGAGGAATTTAGATTGATTTTTGGGCTGAATGCCAACAAAGACAAAAGTGAATTGTTCTTTTGCTCCAGTGATAATAATGTTAATCAGGACATTAAAGAAATCCTTGATTTCAAAGTTGGAAAGTTGCCTATGAGGTACTTGGGAGTCCGCTCATTACCACTCGGCTATCTGTTTCCGATTGTAAGCCGCTCCTTGAAAAGGTTACTAAACGCATATAATCCTGGAAAAATAGGTGGCTGTCGTTTGGTGGTAGATTGCAGCTTATTTTAGCTATTCTATCTTCTATCCATCTGTACTGGGCCTCCATTTTCATTCTGCCGAATGCAATTCTTAAAATAATCGAGAGCTGCTTTAGGAGATGTTTATGGCATGGTAATATTGACGGCAAATGGAAGGCAAAAGTGGCTTGGGACGAGGTGTGCTACCCTAAAAGTGAAGGCGGCCTAGGCGTTAAGGACCTTTTAGCGGTGAACGAAGCCCATATGTGCCGACTGTTGTGGAGAGTTATCACTAAGAATCCTGATTCAGTGTGGTCTACATGGATTCATATCAACCGTATTAAGGATAGGTGTATTTGGACTTTAAAAGTTCCGGAGTCAGTGCCGTGGAGTTGGAAGAAAGTTATGAGGCTTCGTCTTGTGATGCAGTCCCAAACTTTTCATTATATTGGAGATGGCTTCGACACTTTCCTGTGGGATGATCATTGGCACCCATTGGGCTTGTTGAGTGATAAATCCACTGACAGAATTAGGCTGGTTACGGGGCTACCTAATGATGTCAAAGTCACCGTTATTATCCAAGGCATGAATTGGAAGTGGCCAAATGAAAACGACATGGAAGTGTACGATCTAAGGAATAACATGCCCCATTACAACCCGAACCCGGGTAGAAAGGATGATATTCAATGGAAAGCCGGGATTGATGGTAAATTCTCGCTTCAGTCTATGTACTATCTACTCCGCCCCTGTAAAGAGAAAGTAATTTGGGCTCCTTTTGTGTGGGGCTCAAACCACATTCCTGCCAATGCGTTTATTCTCTGGCTTGTCATTCTAAGAAGGCTTAGCACCCTTGACCATATCAGAGGCCTTGTTATTACCCCAAATGTCTGCATTCTCTGTAATACTGCGGCAGAGAGCCATGACCACCTTTTTTCAACTGCCAATTTTCTGCTAGTATCTAGAATATGGTTCGTAGGAGAGCGGACCTCCAATGGCCATATATGAATTGGAATCAGAACATCTCTTGGGCGGCAAAAAAGTGGAAAGGAAAAAAAACATCAAAGCTCTTTCCCTACGCCCCACCTTATCAACAACGGTTTATTTTATATGGCAGGAATGTAATTGCAGAACCTTCAGTGACTCTCACCACAAGGATGCAAATCAGATTTTCCAGCACATTCTTGATATGGTTAGGTGTCGTCTTAAGGTAGAACTGGCTACTAGGCACATCGCTAACAAGTCGACTCTTATTCGTTGGAATCTTGTGTCCCCCAGGTAGGCGTGGCGTGCTTCCAATTTAATTGGCTTTTTGGTGCTTGGATGAGAATTGTTAGTGCTTGGCTCGAAGGCAACAGTTGCCTTGTGGGGGTTGGCTCTTTTTATAAGAAAACCCCTTCCGGGCTGCTCGCTATGCTATCTTTGGCGGTGTAACCCCCAGGCTGTAGGGGGGATCTCCTTCGGTGTCTTGTTCAACGGACTGCCTGGGGCGGTTTGGTTGTATGTTTGCTCCTTTGATTGGTTGATGCGGGTGTTTTAAAAACAAAATTGGGGTGGTGCTTGTTGGTTGGAAAAAGAGGTGTGGACGGGTGTGCTGGCATTCTGAATATGCCCTTTGCCGGGGCATGGGTAGCTTCCTAGCCTCTTCCTCCATTGTGCTTGAGTCTTTGTCGGTTTAAAAAAAAAAAGTAGAAGCGGTGCAGTCGAGTGTGTTGGCATTATGAATATGCCCTTTGCCAGGGCACGAGTAGCTTCCTGGCCTCTTCCTCCTTCGTGCTTGAGTCTTTGTCAGTTATTTGAAAAAAAAAGGGTGGTATGGTCTGGTATTATGACACTCGTGGTATGCCCCATTTCCTGGACTCGGGGTTTGCCGGTCTGCTCCCTTAAAAAAAAAACATTTGTGAAGAATGATTTGGTTGGTTGGAAGGCTAAGATGATCGGCTACTGTTTTGGTTTGGCTGGCAGATTAGAACCTTGGACTGAGGGATTCTGAGTTTGTGTGTCCTCTAGCTGTTTCCTCTGAAGTGTGTTTTGAGCGGTTTTCTCGAAGCTTGGTTGCAACCCAATGTTGGTGCATTGTTGTTCTCATCCAACTGATTTCTTTGATACCCTGATGCTGATGCAGTCACCTACAGACGCCGTGGTGCTGTCCTCCTGCTGATTTTTTGATAGCTTGCTGTCATAGGTGGCTGGCACTCGTATCTGCTGGTTTTCTGCGGGAGGCTTGATGATGATGCCGGGGAGCAGCAAAAGTCTACTGCTGTTATGGAGATGCCAGTCTTTTCCATTGCAGAGTAGTGTGCTCTGAGTTGATGTAATCAATTTTTCCCTGTTTGCTGAGATGTATGGCCCTGTTGTTGAGGTGTAGAGCTGCTGTTGGGAGAGTGGTTACTGGTTGTAATTGTGGTTGATGAGCTTCTGGGGTTGCTGTCTTGAAGATGCTGAAGCATAGCATAAAATTGGTGCTTCCCTCCCTATTATCCGTATACTCAGCTGCTACCTATTTGTGCCTCGTGTGTGTTTGCTGAGTTGATGCCCTGATTAGAACCTTGGACTAAGGGATTTTGAGTGTGTGTGCCCTCAAGCTGTTTCCTTTGAAGTGTGTTTTGAGCGGTTTTCCCAAATCTTGGTTGCTACCCAATATTTGGTGCATTGTTGCAGTCATCCAGCTGATTTCTTTGATACCCCAATGCTGAATGAAGCTGCCAACTATGATTTACAGATTTTTAGATGGCTGTGCCTAGATTGCAAAAGCTACATTACAGAGTGTGATGCCTTCATGTGGTTTTCTTGAAACATGAATGCAGTCACCTACCGACGCCGTGGTGCTGTCCTCCTGCTATTTTTTGATAGCTTGCTATCATAGGTGGCTGGCACTTGTGTCTGCTGGTGTTCTGTTGGGTTAAATGGGTTTGCATGGTTCCATTTGTTGCACTGTGTAGTGCGTTGATGAAGTTAGCAGCTGTGTTGCTTATGGCTATAGAACAGGATTGCGGGCTCGAGTAGAGTGTGGATCTGTGCTTGCTTCCTGGGACCGAGGTGGCAGTTTTGCTCATGATTCTGTTTGCTGCATTGCTTCCGAGGTGTATGCTATGGGATGAGCTGCTTTTGACCGAGATATGTCCAAGCCGGTTTCTAGTGTGGAAGCCTCCGTGGTCATCCTGGCTCCTTCTCGCACAAGATCCCGGAATCCTAGATTACCAGATTGCCTGGGATGACGGTTAGGGTTGTGGGTTGTGACCTCTCCTCACATGTTACCGATTTGGTGGTTTGGACCTTCTTTGTCTTTTTATCTTTCTTGTTTCTTTTGGTCTCGTGACTTGTTTCACGGTATTTGGGGAATGCCCCATCATCTTTGTTCTTAATTCAAGTCGATAAAACACTTGGTGAAAGAACATTGATCTGTATTATTTCTTTTTATTTATAGAATTTAATTATTTACTAAAAAAAAGACCTGGGGCAAGCCCCCGACAGAGTAGGGCAAGACGAGCTGGAGCAGTGACAACAACCAAGGTACAGGGTCACGGTCAGGGTAGTCAACATGATTACGGTGAGACCACCCAAGAGCATTGTCTCGGACCACCCGGAGAGGACTTCCAGCAGTAAGAAACCGAGGGTAGGAATTAGGAATGATATCATTAGTTTTAACGACAACGATATGACATAGTAATAACTCTCCATTTGGACCCTCTGATTATATTTGTATTCATTTCAAAAGGTATGGTTGACTACCAATTGAAACAAGTGTTTGTTGACAATAAAAACTCTCATAATTTGCTGTATAATGATACATTCTTTTAGCTTGGACTAAGAAAAAGTCCGATGAAGTTGGACAAGGGTCCCCTATATAGATTGGATAATAAACTAGTGTCAATTTAGAGGGACATCTGGAGGTCAAATTAGGAATATACCGAAAGACGGCAGCCCGTATGCTCACATTCCTAACAGTTGGCCTACCCTCGATCTACAATGTCATCTTGGGATGGCCTTGCTTGATTACCTTTGGAGTAGTGATGTAATCCCTAGATCTCAATTTAAATTATTTTAATATT
>JAODPA010057035.1:0-11324 GCA_025585075.1 Nepenthes mirabilis
AATAAATTAACGAAATATATTATTACATGTCTTAATTTATTATAATAAAAATCGGTATTCAAACTATGATCCAATGGTTGAAAGTGGCGTTCAGCCTCATTTATAGGGCTATACATATGACGACGCATTTACAGATTTTCAATAGTAATGTATAATCTTTAACAATGTGAAAACATATATATACCCAAACTTTGATTATTTGTCCATTTATTAATAAGATTATTACCGATCATTAGTTTATAAGTTTTGACATTATTTAAACATATTTAAATGTTGCACAATTTAAAAAAAATCTAATCACATATAAAATTTTAGTTTTAAGTTTAGATTATGCATGGTATTTTTATAAATTTATATTTGATGGGTATTCCGAAAATGGGATGGGCCAAGGTCAACGGAGGCACAAAACGACCTGCTGGACGGCCAACTAAAAAACGGCCCAACAGGAGACGCAGCGCCAAATCCTGAAAGGCTCAAGATGGTCAACGCTAGCGTTGACTGTCCAGACCTCAGCAGCGGTCAACTCGCGTACAGACAGTCAACTCGAGCGTTGACTAGATGTACTGTAGCGGCAGGCCCAAAAAGGTTTTTTACAGACATGGCCCATTTGAACCCACGATCCAACAAACGACCAGCAACAGCTCTTTCAGCACTTTCCATGATCTCAGCCAGCACCCCAAAAAGGACATTGACAAAATCAACGCCCTTCCCATATTGAAGGCGTCAGATTTTTTCAATCTCCTACCAATTGGGGCTCTCCAACTATAAAATATACAGAAAGAAGGTGAGCAACTTGAAAAGCAGCTGACTGCCGTGGAATGAAGCAATCTCAGCCAGTTTGGCAACTGGTGCCGTCTGTGGAATGAAGGCGAACCAAAATAACATAGGGGATCACGCCTTCCAACCAAGGAAGATTACCCTACTATCATTTAAGCAAACCCTAAACCTCTCACTCAGGGTATGCATACTCTGATTCACACAAGGCAAACTCTGACTCAGATAACAAAAACTCTTACTCAGACAACGCAAGCTTTGACTGACACAACGCCCACGAACGCTTACAGAGTATTGGACAGAGGCCCACCATCTCTTCCTCTCTACTTAAGCTTTCGTCCTCCAATCCCACCAAGAGCCTCTAGATTCGTGGAGCCCCATTCGGCTTTTCGAGAATTGTTCTTTGAAACTTCCACGCTTTAAGGACATCGCTTCCTCACGCTCTCTGTGAGCAGGAAGCAATAGCTCACGTTCTCGACAAGCCAACACTCCCGATCGATCAATTCGCTATCTCCCTCTCTTACTTTCCGGTTTACCTTCCCTGTTTAAAAGGTTTTACTGATTTGAGCGTTGGAGTATTTTCGGTAGGATAACCTCCCGTCGACACACAGACCTCTTGTTCATTTTAGTGGTGTGCAGGATTCGAAGTCAATGAACGGAGCCGGGTCAAGTAATCCAGACGAATCAGAATCTATTCGAAGTCAGATCCAGGTATGCATCATTGACGCCATCTGTGTGAAAGCTCTTACAAAAGCCAACCGCTACTATGCACAACGCTCTCTTTTCTCCGTTTGATTTTGATTCATTTGCAATGGTGAACACGAGAGCCTAAGCTAGCGATCCCGCTAGAAACGTCACTTATCTCGACCAGGACCGCGCTGTTGGTACCACGGTCAACAGGACAACAGGCGGAGTGCTAGCTCCCTACTTTCAACAGCTGATGGAGTAGATGCAGGCCAACAATCGTCTGTTCCAAATACTCTGCACTCAAAATGAGAAGCAACAGCAGGCGGCTCCTCCTGCAGCCGTTCCTGCGCCGGCCACCGAAAAGGGTGGCTAGAGGAAAAAGAAGCCGGTCAAATGGCCCGAGAGATCCAAGAAAAATCTGGTCCCAGCCTCTTCACGTGTTCCTGACCAGAACAGGCTTGAAGAATGTTCCGGAAGCACAACTCCGCGAGTAAGTCCAGAGAGAAGAAATCCCCGATAGTCTCGGGCAGAAGATGGGAACACAGTCTAGGAGCAAGCCTCCAGGACTGCCAGATCCGCTGGAGGCAGTAGCCAACTGGCTGCTGAACCCTCCAGGGACAAGATGGAGTTGATGGCTTACCTCAACTCTAAGAGATCTATAAACGCCACTCGCACAGACCCGCAAGGGGATAAAATCTAAAACCGCATGTTCCAGGACGAGGAGCACGCTATCGACTTGGACTGATCTCCTTTCACAGCGGAGATCCTGAACCGTCCATTGCCCACCAAGTTCAAGATGCCTTCCCTTGACTCATATGATGGGAGCAGTGATTCGATTGACCACTTAGATCACTTATGCACCCATTTGAGTCTACAAGGTTTGGAAAACTTAGCGATGTGCCGCTACTTCCCGCTCACACTGAAGAAAGATGCCTGAATCTAGTTCTATCTCCCCTCTGCAGGCACCATCGGCAGCTTTCGAGAACTCACGGATCTCTTCCTGGCTCAGTACGCTTCGAGCCGACGGGAAGAGAAGCAACCGTGGCACCTCTCCCACATCAACCGAAAGCTAGGAGAGAACCCGCGGCGATTCCTAGACCGCTTTATGGTAGAGGCTAGGCGGATTCCCCGGATCACGGAAGAGATGAAATTGGGCAGTTTTATCTCCGCACTGACCTACGGGGACTTCTTCAAGCACTTGGTCTACAAGAATTCCAAAACCTTTCGGAAAACGGAATCCATCACCCGGGCCTACGATGCAGCAGAGGAGGCCAACAAGGCGAAGCACCCAGAGTGGACAGATCAGCCTCGATCATTCCTTAGAGAGGGAAAAAGAAAGTACGGCGGCAGTGATCACTCTCGCTTGAAGCAACATTGGACTGGGTTCTCGAAACGAAGTGACTACGGGCCCACCAGCTTCACGCCTCTGATGGACACGCGCTCAAATGTCCTCATGCAAATCCGCGAAGAGAAATTCTTGAAGTGGGCAAAACCACTAAAGAAGGATTCTGGAAACCAGCCAAAGTACTGTGACTTTTACCATTCTGCTGGGCATTCAACTAGAGACTGCAAGACACTGCAGAGAAAAATTGAGGAGCTGATCCGTAGAGGCCACCTCACTAAGTTCGTTAGGGGCTGCGGACAGAGCTTCGGAGCGGTTGGCGGAGAGGGACAGGAGCAGTCTCCTCCCTGAAATCGGGTTACAATAGTGGTGGTTAATATGATCACCACCCGACCTGCTAAGAACCCAGTCGGCGGCGAGGAACAGCAGACTGGGAGGAAGAATTAACGAACGGTGGACAACACCATTAGCTTCAATAATGATGATTTTACTCATGTAATATCCTCCCATGCTGATCCCCTTGTTGTATCTGCACTCGTTTCGGATGGTAGTGTCGACTACGAGTTGAAGTGAGTGTTGGTGATAATGGAAGTTCTAAAGATTTGTTTTACTTGAATGCGTTCTTCAAACTAAGCTTAAAAAAGAATCAACTAAAACCTGTTGAAGGCCTATTGTACGGCCTTGACAACGAGCCTGTGGCTGTTCAAGGGACCATCCAATTAGAGGTCACCTTGGGTACATATCCGAAAATAGCAAGCCGAATACTCACCTTCCTGGTGGTCGACCTACCCTCTGTGTATAATGCCGTACTGGACAGACCATACTTGACAGCGTTTGGGGCGGTCACCTCGATTCCGCACTTTAAGATAAAATTCCCGACGCCTTACGGTGTGGGAGAGGTGTTGGGAGACCAGGTTACTGGACGAACCTGTTACATATCTTAGGTTGTCCCTAAAGGCAGCGCTACAATAGTTGGGGAACTTGACCATCGAGAGGAGACAACCCTTCAGCTACTACAGTCCGGTGAAGCCACAGATCCAGTGCCACTGGATTCGGAGGAACCAAAAAAGTGTGTACAGATCGGCGACTCACTTACCCGACCACTACGCGATGAATTAATCGCGTTCTTGCGACGGAACGCTGACATCTTCGCATGGACTCCAACAGACATGCCTAGGATTCCGGCGGAGGTGATTGTCTACAAGTTGGGGCTGGATCCTAGCCAAAAACCCGTCAAGTAGAAGTGAAGAAATCACTTCGTTGAAAAGTTGATCACCATCCGAGAGGAGGTGAAGAAGCTGCTGGACGCAAGTTTCATTAGAGAAGTTCACTACCCGGACTGGCTCTCTAATGTCGTGCTGGTGAAGAAAAGTAACGCGAAATGGTGGATGTGTGTCGATTTTATCGACGTTAACAAAGTTTGCCCGAAGGACAGCCAGGCATGAGCTGCTAAGTTTCATGGACGTCTATTCGGGTCATAATCAGATCCGAATGAGTTCAAAGGACAAGGAACACACATCGCTCATGACTGATAAGGGTACCTACTATTACAAAGTAATGTTTTTCGGACTGAAAAATGCTAGAGCGATCTACCAACGATTGGTCAATAAAATGTTCAAAAAATAGATTGGTCGCAACATGGAGGTCTACGTCGACGACATGCCCGATAAGAGTAAGGCCATCGACGACTACATGCGCGACCTGGTAGAGTCGTTCGAGGCGCTCCGTAAGCATCACATGAAGCTAAACCCAACTACGTGTGTCTTCGGAGTAGCCTCCGGTAAATTCCTGGGTTTCATCGTCTCTTAACGGGGGATTGAGTCAAACCCAGAAAAGATCAAGGCTCTCGCAGACATGGCTCCACCACGGAGCGTAAAGGACGCCCAGCGATTGATTGGACGGCTAGCAGCACTGTCCCGCTTACTCGCAAAGTCCGACAACAAGTACCAGCCTTTCTTCAAGGCCCTTAGAGGGACAAAATCCAATAGGTTTCAATGGACGGCAGACTGCCAGTCAACTTTCAATGAACTGAAGCGGTATCTGGCTAGCCCGCCGTTATTAGTGTCACCCAAGGGCGGAGAGGAACTATACCTTTACCTGGCAGTGTCGGAGGCGTCTCTCAATTCTGTCCTCGTGTGCAAGGACTCCGACACTCAATGGCCTGTCTACTACATGAATAAAACGTTGACTAGTCGAGAGACCCGCTACTCGCGCACAGAAAAACTGGCCTTGGCACTTATATGCTCCGCGCGGAAGTTAAGGCCCTATTTTCAGGCCCACCGGATAGTGGTTCTCACGGACCAGCCTCTGAAAAGCATACTTTAGAAACCTGACGTTTCTGGGCAGTTGGTAAAATGGGTTATCGAGTTGGGCGAATTCGACATCGAATTTCAGTCCAGGCCTATTGTAAAGGCGCAGGCTCTTGTTGATTTTATTGTTGAAATTACGACCCCAATTCTCGAGGAACAGCCCAAAGAAAGCTCGAAACTGCTTGACGGAGTTTCGAAATGGATACTTCACGTGGACGGATCGTCTACAGACACTGGCAGTGGCGCTGGAGTAGTCCTTACGACCCCCGATGGGTTTGAGGTGCAATACTCCCTCAGGCTCAATTTTTCGACAACCAACAACGTTGTCGAGTACGAGGCCCCGTTAGCCGGATTGCGATTAGCTAAGGAATGCTCTGCCAAGGGACTGGCAATTTACAGCGATTCCGAGCTAATCGTTAATCAGGTTAACGGAGGCTTTGAGGCGAACAACCTCACCTGGCCAAGTGCTTGGCAAAGGCAAGGGAGGCCGCCTAGGGTTTCGACAAGCTGACCCTGGTTTATGTTCCCCAAACTGAAAACTGGAAGGCGGACCAGCTGGCCAGAGTCGCTGCAGCGAAAATCCAGACTAGTACTCGAGGGACAAGCGGGAGATCCTAAACGCTCCCAACATCGAGAAATAAGAGGCAATGTAGATTTTCGAAGCAAAAAATTGGATGACGCCTTACCTTAGTTATCTGACTGACGGATTATTGCCAGAGAACGCGGAGAAGGCCAAACGGATCAGAAAGACAACCGGTTGGTATGCTGTGGTTGACGGACGGCTATATCGCCGTGGCTACTCGACCCCATACCTCCAATGCCTAACTCCCGAAAAGGCTGACTATGCTCTAGGCAAAATCTACCTCTGAATCTGCGGATCACACATTGGCGGAAAAAATTTAGCCTTCAAGGTCATGCGCCAGGGCTACTATTGGCCCTCGATAAAAAAGGCCACGCTTGAGTTTGTGAGGAGATGTGAAAGTTGCCAGCTTCACAGCAACCTTCACCGCCAGCCTTCCGTGGACTTGAAGACCCTTCAGGCCTCTTAGCCCTTCACGCAATGGGGGCTCGATCTTCTCGGCTTGTTTCCCATTGCCACGGGGCAAAGAAAGTTCATCATCGTGGGAATCGACTACTTCATCAAGTGGGTTGAGGCTATCCCACTGGCAAAGATTACGGAGCATAACGCATTGGAATTCCTCCGCCAGAGCATCATTTGTAGATTCGGCGTCTCTAAGGTCGTTGTAACTGACAACGAGACTCAATTCTTGGGAAAACGCTTCACCAAGTATTGCGCCAGCCTTGGCATCAAGTTGGTCCACACTTCGGTGGCATACCCCCAAGTGAATGGACAGGTGGAGGTCACGAATTGAACGCTGCTCCATGGGTTAAAAACTAAGCTGGAGGATGCAGGGGGCTCATAGGCGGACGAGTTCCCCTCTGTTCTCTGGCCTTATTAGACAACCCCAAAGGCACCAATACGCGAGACGTCCTTCAGCCTCTGTTACGGGATTGAGGCGGTAATCTCGGTCTAAATCAGGGTTCCAAGTCTTAGGGTAGAGTTTTTCGACCCACTGGCTAACTCCCAAAAAATTAGGGAGCACCTAGACTTGTTAGAGAAAGCCCGCGACGCCGCCAGAGTACGAACAGCGGCCTACCAATATTGAATTACCCGTTACTACAACAAAAACGTCAAGGCACGACGATTCGATATTGGAGACCTGGTCCTACGAGGCGTCGAAACCACAGGCAAGCTGGCCGGCCGCAATAAGCTCTCCCCTAATTGGGAAGGGCCTTTCCTCGCCTTCGTCGTCCTGCGAAACAGAGCTTACAAGCTCAAGGGCCAGGACGGGAAGCTGGTTCCGCGAACGGGGAACGCAATCCACCTCAAACGCTACTTCCAGTAGGAGGCATAGGTACGCATTTGCATTATTGTGTGTACGTGCATTCGCTTGCTTGTTTTAAATTTACCAAAATAAATGTTTACTTAGCATACTGCCTACCCCTCCTATGTGCACGTATATGTGTTTGCTTTGCAGGTTACCCGACCTAGTCTGCCCCTAAGTCGGGAGGGTCCTCACCCTCTCGTTAATAAACCCTGGTCATCCAGGCGACCCACAAATGGTCGAATATGAACCTTCGTCATCCGAGCGGCCCATTAGCAATCATATTTAAACCTTGGTCATCCAGGTGGCCCGAAAGCAGTCTAGTATAAGCCCTGATCATCCAAGTGGCCCATAAGCGGTCTAATATGAACCTCGGCCATCCGAGAGTCCCGTCGGCGGTCGTATTAAACCCTGGTCATCCAGGCGACACATCAGCGGTCGTATTTAAACCTGCGCCATCCAAGTGGCCTGATGATGGTCAAAATCTTAAAGGGCTTACGCAACACACGCAACAACCTCCTCTACGAGGAGATAGCGTGACCAGTCAGCGACGGTCGGAGGGAGAAGCATCTTTCTCTAACATTGGCCGCCCAAGTCAGCATTTGAGTAGCGCCACCAGGCTAGTTAATACAACCGTCTGCAAAGCCTAAGGACCTCACTCCTTAGGGAGCACAACAATGGCAGCCGGCCAACCAAGTTGGCCATCCAATGTAACAAGAATGCAAACACAAAAATAGTAATGGCAAATGGACAAAAAGTTGAAAAAACTTTCATTTTATTGTTTCCGAATGTGTTACAAGTTACATCTTATGTACATAAATACAAGGGAGGTCCCAAAAATGTACAACAAAGAGGCTACGGGGGCGGCGGAGGCCTTTGACTGTCACGGGGCTCCCCCATGAGGTCATCTCTATGCTGCGCCGCTTTGTTGGCTAGATTGATGAGGTCAACGGGGAAGCCGGGATCGACCAACGGACAATGCGCCGACTGACATTGACCCCCTCCAACAGCCGCGCATGCATCATGCCCTCAACCTCGTGGGGACGGATACGGAGACTCAAATCGTTCTCCAAGGTTGCTACTCGCTCGGCAAATCGATTGATGTGCGCTTTGGCTTGATCACTCTCTTCTTTCAAACGGGCAACCTCAGCCTTCAAGTCCACAACCTCAGCCTTCAAGTTGGCATTCTCCATTTCCACTCCCGTTAGGACAGTCTTGAGGGCAGTAGTCTCCTCGTGGTGCTCCGCCCCGAAGCAGATCCAGCCTGGGGATCTTTGCCTCCCTATCGGCGATCACCCGGTGATGCTGCTCCAGCGCCTTGATGATGGGGTAGTTAACTTTGACGACTGCACAAAAGACAAGAAAAGAATAAGTTAGAAATCCGAAAAGGAGAAAGTACGTGGAAGCCATCACTAAGAATCATACCTCCCAAACTTTCCTCACGGGCCTCTCGGGCTAGCCTCCAAACTTCGCCCAGGTGACAGTGGACCAGGAGCGATGTCCTCTCGAGCTGAGCTGGTGGTAGCCTCCTTTAGGATCTCATCCAGCAGCCTTTCATCAATGTCATCCATAGCAACCGCAGGTCCTTTCCATACCGGTGGTACTGTCGGGCCGCTGCAGATCCCGACGGCGACGTAATCGGGGCACGACGACGTAGAGGAAGGCGTCTCTGACACCATCTTAGGCAACAGATCGATAAAGCCTTCATCTGTGGGGTGGATACGAATGAGCAGACCCTTGGAGTCCTTCGGCCGCATCATCCTCACCGGCGGCATGAGCTTTTGAATTTGGGAAGGCGGTCCCCAGTTCACCTTCTTGGTCTCTGCCCTAGAGACCAAGAAGTCCCTCTTGAAGTCAGCGAGGTTGTCTTTGACCAACTTGGTCAACCACTCTAAGGACGTCGTCTCCGCCACAGACGGCGTCCCAGGATACACCTCCGGCACCTAACCCCAGTCCTTCGCAAGTGGCCAGGTCGCCCCCACACTCACGAAAAAAAACTAGTTCTTCCAGTTCTTGAGCGAGTCATAAATGGCCATATTTATTTTTAGGCCAGAACGGGGGATGAGCGATATCCATTCGTTTCCCTGGTTTATTTTGAAAAGCCCCTTCACCATCGGCATCCTCAACTTCTTAGAATGTTTACGAAGGAAAATACA
Source organism: Nepenthes mirabilis (assembly GCA_025585075.1). Taxonomy (NCBI): domain Eukaryota; kingdom Viridiplantae; phylum Streptophyta; class Magnoliopsida; order Caryophyllales; family Nepenthaceae; genus Nepenthes; species Nepenthes mirabilis. The sequence goes on from JAODPA010057035.1 coordinate 9,155, forward strand.
GAGGGTACAGATATACCGTACGGCGTTGGCATTAAGTTGAGAAATTGGGACTCGTAAGGCATGCAGGACGGACAGCAAGTCATCCGGTAGAGGAAGATGGAGGCCGCTCCTCCGGAGGGCCTCATATATCGTGATGTGCCCTGCTGGTATAGAGAAGGCTCTGTCGTCCTTGTCCGGGACCCTCCATGCAATTTCCTTCGGGATATTGAACTCAACGCATAATGCTCTTACGTCACCCTCTTTAAGGACGGAGGCGATGTCGGCGACGGAGGCCATGGCTTGCAGAAAGGGCTAGGGTTTCTTAGTGAAGGAAAGTCAAAGATGAAGAAGACGAAGCAAGGAGGCGTAGAAGAATTTCAAAGCGTGGAGGGAAACTTGAACGGCAAAACGCCTTAAATCCCCTCAGAAAGGACGCCGTCAGTCCTGCCATGTGTCGCCTCCCTATTTGGCCCTTCAAAAGGCAAATCTCTGACACATTAATGGCCCTGATATCTGTCCAACAAAAAGAAGACGCATTTCCACTTTTGGCCTGCAAGTCGGCTAATGGCCATGCATCCATCAGGGTCGCAGAAAGCCTTCCGGGACTGACCAAAAGATGGTTAACAGTTCCGGTCAACATTTTTCTCCGAAACTGACCAAAGACGGTCAACAGCTCCGGTCAAACATTCTTCTCCGGAACTGACCAAAGACGGTAAACAGTTTCGGTCAATATTTTTCTCCGAAACTGACCAAAGACGATTAACATTCTTATCCGGAACTGACCAAAGACGGTCAACAGCTCCGGTTAACATTCTTCTCAGGAGCTGACCAAAGATGGTCAACAGCTCCGGTCAACATTATTCTCCGGAACTGACCAAAAACAGTCAACAGTTTCGGTCAATATTCTTCTCCGAAACTTACTGAAGACGGTTAACAGCTCCGGTCAACTTTCCTATCCGCCTTTCATAGAGTCCTCTGGGATCCTCAAGCAACGAAGGGCAGTGAGGGGCATCCCATCATGAACATACCGGAGGCCAGAATTTTGGCCACCGGTATGGGGGCTAGTGATGGGTATACTGAAAATGGGCTGACTCAATGTCAACGGAGGCCCAAAATGGCCTGCTGGACGGTCAACTCAAAAACGGCTCAACAGTTGACGCAGGCCCAAATCCTGAAAGCCTCAAGACGGTCAACGCTAGCGTTGACCGTCCAGACTTCAGCAGACGGCTAACTCGCATACAGACGGCAACTTGAGCGTTGACCGGATGTACTGTAGCGGCAGGCCCAAAAAGGTTTTTTACGGACCTAGCCAACTTGAGCCCACGATCCAGCCGACAATCAACAACAGCTCTTTCAGCACTTTCCATGATCTCAACCAGCATCCCAAAAAGGACATTGACAAAATTAACACCCTTCCCATAAGGAAGGCGTCAGATTTTCCCAATCTCCTGCCAACTGGGATTCTTCAATGATAAAATACACAGAAGGAAGGTGAGCAACTTGGAAAGCCGCGGACCACCGTGGAAGGAAGCAATCTCAGCCAGTTTGGCAACTGACGCCGACTGTGGAATGAAGGCTAATCAGAATAACGTAGGGGATTACGCCTTCCAACCAAGGAAGATCATCCTACCATCTTTTAAGCAAACCTTAAACCTCTCACTCAGGGTATGTATACTCTGATTCACACAAGGCAAACTCTGATTCAGACAACAAAAACTCTTACTCAGATAACGCAAGCTCTGACTGACACAACGCCCACGAACGCTTACAGAGTATTGGACAGAGGCCCACCATCTCTTTCTCTCTACTCAAGCTTTCATCCTCTAATCCCACCAAGGGCCTCCAGATTCCTGGAGCCCCATTCGGCTTTTCGAGAATTGTTCCCTGAAGCTTCCACGCTTTAAGGACTTCGCTTCCTCACGCTCTCTATGAGTAGGGAGCAATAGCTCACGTTCTCGACAAGCCAACACTCACGATCGATCAATTCGCTCTCTCCCTCTCTTGCTTTCTGGTTTACCTTCCCTAATTAGAAGGCTTTACTGACTTGAGTATCGGAGTATTTTCAGTGGGACAACTTTTCGCCGACACACTAATCTCTTGTTCATTTTAGTGGTGTGTAGGATTCAAACTCAGTGAACGGAGTCGGGTCAAGTAATCCGGACGAATCCGAATCTGTTCGAAATCGGATCCA
>JAODPA010057046.1:0-11324 GCA_025585075.1 Nepenthes mirabilis
GATGTTAATTTAAATAATAGTAATAATAATAATCGATCTTAAGTTTTGATCCCTACAAAATCCATAATCAGCGGGTTAAACGCGAGAAGATTTAACCTATTTTAATAAGGGAGACAGACAAAAAGAAATCAAGGACGACTTCAACAAATAATGGGCCAACGATATCTTAAAAAACTCCGTTGTGAACCCGTCTGACCTGGGTGTTCGGTCATCACCAATATTAAAAGGACGATCTCTAAACCCTAATCCCAAAACGGAGCCACCAAGGGATCAAGAAGATAAGAGGGAACTCAGTTGAAGATGAAAGGACGAACTATCTCCGCATTACAGGTCCCGACCCTCCACATCCACTGATTTAACCTCGTCCAAACTAGCTGCATAAGAACCATCATCCCTGATCAACCACAAAATCCTTCTCCTGTTGCTCCTTTCCGCCGCGAGAAAAGTGAAACTATTACCATCTTTAAGCCAATAGAGCTTATCTTTCCGACAACTCCATGGAGCATGCCTACGTTAAGGACCTCCTCAACCGTCTCTCCTTTTTCTTCAATGAGGTGCAATCGGCACCCTTACAATACACGGAGAATGGTCAAAAATAACGGGAGGGGGAAAGAGAGCCCGACAACCTAGCCACCTCAAAAGTCAACCAAATTGCGGCAACTGTCCGAATAGAGCAAGCATGCGTTACTATCCCTTCTATTACTCCAAGCAAAGAATCAACCGCCCAGCTCAAGTCCCCCAAGCCACAGCTAATTACACACTTCTCAAAATCACGCCCAGCCACTTCACCAAAGCTACCACCAATCAATTTGAAAGCATTCGTAGAAACGTTGAACTCCCCCATGACAGCCCAAGGTTGAACCTACGAGGAAAAAGGCAATATCCACTGAAACAGGCCACAACTAACGCCTCTAAATAACATTGTTGGGCCCATACATAAAAGAAGCATGACAATCCGAGCAATCAATACAAAACACGAGCTCACAGTGGAAAATCTGATCTTCCACTTGAAAAATACCAACATCCATCCAACTCACCTGGGTCCCATCCAACCCAGATGTGGCCATTCCAATTAACCAAATGATTCCCGACTCATCTCCAATTCTCCCTAATCTGGCAAGCAATAATAGGCACCCTATTTGCATAAACTTTAGTTTCAACAAGAGCAAAAACTTTGAGCTAAAATTGGAAGTGATGAAAAGCTTCGCCTCCCTAATTTAGGGCCTACTAAGCCCCCTAATATTTCAACATGCCATGTTAGTCATTAACACCAGTAGAAGGGGTATACCGTTTTAAGCTCCTTAGAGTTGGTGACAATGCATTTAGAAAAGACTCTTACCTCGACTCTAGCTTTACCCTAAGCCGCCTTTCCCAAGGTCACTCCAGCATCGAACCATCCTTAGGAGGGCCTTCAGTGAGAAGGCTAGAAGTAGGACTACCTGAAGGCCCCTTACAAGTTCAAGGACCAAACACCCCTCCTATAGAGGCTACACCACAGTCCTGAACAGGAGCACAGAAACTAGACTCTGCCACCGACTCACATTCCACCCCTGCCAAAACAGCAAAGGAGTTACTAGTCAAATGGACAACAGGCTTAGGGGCAACCCCCTCCACGAGAGCATCCTCCGGCACTTCATCTAAATGGGTAAAGGGATCATCACCCATAGAGGCAACACCCTCTACAGCTTCACCACCAGCACCATGCCATTGGATTAGGATCAGAAGTCATAGCCACCTTATTATTCCTTTTGCGAGGTGGCTTGGACTTTTCGGCAGCAACTGAAACATTGCTACTAGCTTTATTGCAATTCCTCTCAAGTGCCCAAAACATTTACAATCAGAACAGAAGGTAAGCCTCCAGACATACACATTCCAATTTCAACAAAAAGATCACGCCCAGTAACTGGATCAACTCCAACCACCAAATCAACCGAATCCAATAGAACGGCATTGATTTCCACAACTATACGCGTGAGCAAACCTTATTCTTGAGAGCTTCTCAGTACATGAGTCAGCAAACAGTGGACTATCCACTGTGCTTTAGAATTTCACCCATATAGGGATTTTACAATAATCATCCTTGCTGAGGACCATGCAAAAATGCCACTCCTTGAAGAAAATAGGCAGCTGCTATTGTCAAGGGGCCATCCTCACAATCCTAAACCTAATGCATAAAACTGACATCCGAGAACTCAATGTACAAGAAATCCTTGGAATCTGTGAGAACTTGATTGAGCCCAGACTTACCCCAAAGCCTCTTCAAAATAGCTTCAACCACAGGGAAGGCAACCCTCCTCGTGAGGTAGCCCACAAGAGTTGATTCCCAACGCTTTGGCCCCAGCTCATCAATATCAGGAGGGGGATTTAACATGGATATCCTCATACACAGCAGCCGATGGGATGACTTTGAGCAAGGACCAATTTTGAATAGCCAAACCAACTATCGTATCGACCCATGACTGAGAAGCCATATTCCCCACAGCAATGCCATCACAAGGACTATTACCACCACATACACAGGAAACAAGAGGAACAGGAACGCGAGATGTACCTTTACACATGAGGGCCAGAGAAGATGACTCATTTTTTAAAGCCTCCTTAGTCAAATTAGAAATCTTGATACTCTCGAAAATGAGGGCATCCACAGCAAAAGGAACACCCGCTGGCAAATCAGCTTTCTTGATGCCATTAGACAGCCAAATCAATTCCTCCAAACACTTGGAGAAGGCCAAAAATCCAGAGGGAAGTGGGGAGGATGAGGGTAAAGGAGATGTGAGCGGCGAATGAGAAGTAGAAGGCGGAGAACATGGAAGACTGAAGGGGAAGGAGATTTGACTGGAGAAGAAGAAGACGGAGAGCCCAGGCAGGTCACAACAGCTGCCGACAAGGCAGGGCAACGAAGGCAAGGTTTTTGAGGGAAACTAGAGCTATCAAGAAAGAAAGGAGATTCACGAAAAAAGTGGTTCCAACATGTTAGATGATAGCATAAGGCCAACCTAGGAAAAAACTTAAAGTGAGGTGGTAAATTATGATATATAATTGGTTACACTCTCAAAATATTTATACTAAATTGAGTTAAATATGACTAAGATGATTCAAATGTATGCCAAATGAAACATCCAAAATAATTTAATGAGTTGTAATTTGAAAAAAGAAATAAATATGCAGATATAGAAAAACATATAGTGAGATGATAAAAAATAATTAAAAATTACTTTTACTCTCAGAGAATATACACTAAATCAAGTAAAATGACGGAGACAGATTTATATAGCTAAACTTACTATATGGAATTTAAGGCTTCATTATTATTATTGTTGTTGTGATTCATTGAAGTGAAGTGGAGCATCCAATTAGATATTTGGGTCCCCCCTTCTCTCCCCATCTCTCATTAGACCTTTAATTGAGAAGGCTGTTGCAAGAATCAAAGTGTTTCTCTTACCTATATTAGCAGGGCTGATTTTAAACTGGGGTGTCTATGAACACAAGGAAATCATGGGATGCATGGAATGAATTGTGCTTGGAGAAGGCATCTAGAGGCACTGGCATTGAGGATCTGCAGAGGTGAAACAAGGACAAATACCTTTTTAAGCATATTTGGGCTGTGGCTAATAAGGAAGAAAGACCTTATGTTAGTTAGATCATCTATCTTAGAGGGACCTGTGCACATTATCCCAAGGGCCAGTGTATGGAGTACTCCGCAAAACAGGGTGCTTCTTGGGTTTGGTGTTCGATGTTGAAGTTTGCAGCAACTTCAACTGCTGATTGCAGATGGAGAACAGTTTCTGGCAGTTGACTTGAAGAGTGCTTATGTTTATTGTTCATAAAAGCAAAATAAAGTCTTTAGAAGGTCACACCATTAGGGTCGACAAGACGAAAAATCTTATCATAAAAGAGCTGCTCGGACTCCATCACTCTTTTTGGAGGATTGTTGGTTCTTTGCTTTTCGAGTAGCTAAATAGTCGCAATAGTCCTTACTACTAAACTATGGACTAGCAGTTATGATACGGTGTGGGATATACAGATTATTGCATGCATTCAAATATCCTTCAGCTTGTTGCCAAGGACACAATAAAAACAAAAGCAAAGCTTGAGTAGATCGACATAATTGAAGATGCTCTGTGTTTTATGTAAAGAGAGACAGCTTGTCCCTTATTTTTCAGCTGTGAGAATCCTAAGGCAAAGGTTGATTGGGCACATCTTGTTTGGGGCCCAGTTTACAAGTTAGCATACTTGCTAGGCCCAAGGCCAACATAACAAGTTAGCAACAGCCACATTTAGCAACAGAAATAAGTCCTCTGTAAACTAGTTGGGCACTTGTCCCTCACCTAGGTGACATTGGCAAACCATATTTTAACTTAGTAGTCCTCGCAAAACACAGGGAAGCCCTGATGATTTGTGAGATGAAAAAGACCTCTTATCAATTCTTCAAAAATTGGATATGTTGGCGTCAATTGCAGTGGTCAAGGCCTAATTAAACCTTACCCAAGTGAGTCAGAAAGATCCAAATTGGCTCTAGCTGCATCACCAGCAGCAACAGGAGGGGAAGTAATGTCAGTGGGCCACAAATTATGCAGTACATACAGTAATATTGTAATTAATATAGCTTTGATTAGATGGTTGTAAATTAATTAGGTTATAACCTCAGTTAGATAATTGTAAACTACTTAGGATTATAACCTTAATTAGAGGATTGTAAATTGAGTGACTTGAGCCTGTCAAATCAGCTTTTATTTCTTACGTATATAATGAAATAGGACAACAGTGTATATTAAACTTAGAAATGAAGGAACCTAAATAATTGAACCTATCAATACAGGCTTATAATATTTTTGCATCATTCTATAAAATATAAGGAAACCCTCAATGGAGGGCCATTGATCCTTCTAGCAAATCTGTGACAGACAAGTCCAAAGAGGCAGTACTTATGGTTGAGGTTGAGCAAAGAAGAGGAAGAGGAGGTGTTGCAGAAGTTACCCTCGTGATAATTAAATAAGGAATGGTTTTACTCTCTCTCTCTCCCTCTCTCTCTCTACACAAATGCACTCAACGCAGATCCAACAGTTGAATATTAATCCTAATCAATTAGGGGATTCAAGATTTGAAATTTGATTATACTTATTATATGTGTTTCATTGTCTGATCCCAAAGTGATTTAATATGAGATATATCTTGAAATTTAAATTTGAAATTTGAAAGAAAATATTTGAATGACATTGAGCGCTATATTAGTGAAGCTATGTACTACCAAAAATCATGGAGTAAAATACATTTGAATAAAATTCTGATTTTCTTCTCCGTCTTCACCATCCTATCCTTATTTTCTTCCATGGTGTATGAGTTATTCCACCACTAATTCATAATCAAAACTGTTGAATCTTCGAAATGCAAAAGGAAGGGAAAAACAAAAGCGGTGGCTGCAGAAACATATGATTTGTGTCAAATAAAAGGTATGAGTAAAGAATGATATTGCTAACTGTCCAATCATCTAGCATTAAAAAATCTCAACTGATCCGTTTGGCAAACAAAAATACAGTACTATTCGCCATATGAAAAATGGCAGTCTAAGAATACAGCCTTCCACTGTAGTAAATCGGTTCAAAGGAAATTTGCTTACAAGTTACACAAAAAAATCTTCCCATGATTACCTGCTAACCCCTTCGTGGCACCTCGTTTCCCAAGTTCTATTACATTATAGCTTCAGTTCTTTGCACTTCTGAGCTTAGAAATCAGTTCATCCTACACGATGACTCCACTCATCAGTAAGCAAAAGCATTTTTAAAATGAGACGAGAAAGGAAGAAAGATAATATGGCTGGAAAAATATTAAAAGTTGATTAAAGACAAGAGGCCATAATCTGGCACGAGCAGTTTGGTTTCAGGTCTGGTCATTTCAGATCCTTGGCCGTTTGCAGTATCCGCTCATCCAAGACAATGCATATAAGGATACGCAAGCGGGGAGAAAATACTTTGCAAGGCGTCTACTTCAGACTTAAGGATATTGATGCTTCTTTCAGAGATTATTTCAGATAATATCTTGATATTATTTCCTAGTTGGTTAGTTTTTTATTTCCACCTGATCTCTAGTTTATTGTTGAAAAAGTGTTTTGAATTATTTCAGGAGAGTGGATGTTATTGAATTAACCAAATTGATCAAGTCTCTGAATTTTCTCCCCTCTTGTCTATTCTCCCTCAAAATTCTTCTCCAATTTCTTCTTCTAACCCTCCAATTTCTATTCTCCTTCCCTTGCTCTTCCCTGCCTGCATAACAGGGTTTAGTCATTTTCATATATGAGTTGCTTCGTATATCTTACAACAACATTAGATTTTCATATGACAAATTTTGCGGCCTATTAAGCTGGTAGGTCTAATTCTGGACCAAGTTTATGGGTCTTTTTATTTTGCGGGAGGGGGGATTGCAAGTATCCATGTCTATATCACTTCAGTCACTAAGTGGTTGTTTGGACCAAGTCTGGGTCAATCCAGTCATTAAGGGTCAGACAATCTTGGCTACAGATGGGTTTCATTCCAGGTGAATTTGGATAATTAACCCCCACAACTAGTTGCAAAGGCCACTTGGGGTGTTGTGGTTGAATTAGTGATTATGAGTCTAATTCCAACTCTTGAGTTCCTGAACTTATCTAGTGTTGATCTTTACAGGTGAATTCATGCACCCGGTGTCTAGTCCAAGACAACAAAGTGGAGTCAGGGATTCCTTGTTACCAAACAAAAGAATTTGGATGATCACAGATTAGGCTCAAGTAAGGCTTAACTCATTTTTTCAATATATTTTTGGATTAGGATGGGTCATGCGGGCCTGATAACGGGCAGGCCAGATTGGGTTTTAGTTTGCACTAGGTATTTCCAACTCCTTGTTGGTGCTCTAGGAATCCCTCGCTGAGGTCAAAAAGGCAAAGGAGCTGATTAATGAAACCATATGGACAAAAACTTCATCATGGAGTTGAACTAAAAAAGTTTACTGTAAATGGATAAAGCAATGTAAATTTGACAACAATAACTTGAACGCACTACATGGTCTAGACCAAAGCCGAGACAGATATAACAATTGTATGTAAAAGTGTTCCACTACTCACCTTCTTTCCTTTGGTGGGAAGACCTCTTTCCTTTAAGAGGGCACGAAGCCTCTCTACTGTCAGACTCTGGAAATTATCTGATGCACGATTGTTTGATGCCTCTGCATATGAGAGAAAGGAAACATTGTCAAAGTATTAATCATAAGACAATAGCACGTAAAAGTTAGAATAACTTGCCAAATGAGCTGCTTTTCTGTAAACAACATGATAGAAAATTGAAAACTAAGAGGCAGATCAGCTGGGACACTTCCTCCCCACATCATTCTTTTATCCCCATTGCAGCTCATGAGTGAAGGTATTGCAGAACATCATGTGAAGAATTATATAATCTTCCATGAAAAACTAACTATTAATCCTAAAAGTCTGGTGGATCAGCAACGTAATAATCTTTGGACATCAACTTACCAATCCATATTATTGACACTAACTACATAAGTGCCACTGTATCAAAGAAGTCCAGTTCAAATGCTAAGTAACCAGAAGCAAATGCAAATTAAGATGAGATCGTATCCACTATCATCAATGAAGCACCCAAGATGATGCTAAGTCCAATCTACATCCATTTTCAAATCCAATCATAATGGCCCGAGATTCTTCGAGCAATCAATTGTTGAATTGTAGTCAAATCCAATTTGAATCCAGATACTCAAACACCCATGTTCAATTAAAATATGGCACAACAATTCATAGGAACATCATAAATATATGCTTTGCCATTTGGTAAAGGTTTACACAATTGATAAAGCCAGTAAGCATTACTCATCACAATTTGTACACAAAGGTTAAACAGTAAAGATCTCATGTTGATGTCCACCCAACAGCATTAACGTTAAGAAAGCATGGGAACATGTTCCATTGTAAAGTAGCTCAAGTCTAGTCAACAAGTTATGCAACTGCTATTTTTCTAAGACAGAAAACATTAAGTGAGGGTTATCATTTTCATTTAAATTAAGAAAAACAGTTAAAGCCTTATGATAAGTCAGGTACTAGAAGTCAATTTAATGCTCTAATAAACTTTCTTTTACCCTCGTGTTTATATATCATTACATATATTTTTTTAATCTATCAATATATATATAACTCCCCTAGCATTTTGTTGTTTAACGAATATTGCATTGAATTAAAACTGAAGAGAAAAAAAGGATATGTATATACATTCATTGTATAAATATAACACACCTTGCTGTGAAACATTTTGAGTATTAGTTGTGGCTCTTTTGGCAGATGCCCTTCCATCTGCAGATCTTTCGAACACTCTGAAGAATAAGAATAGCAAGGAAAACAAGGTCAGACACAAATATTGAATGAAGAAAGCTTGCAATAAGCTGCAGACTGCTTCATAATCCAACAACAGTTAACAATTGCAATCAAATAGATATGCACATTATAGAAAAAAGATCCCCATTTCACCAGAACTACATTTACACAAGAATAGATGTGCAAGAATTGCACAAAAAGAGCATAATTAGATTCTTGAGCATTATTCCTACAAAAGGATTAAATACCTCTTTCTTGAGCCCTCAGCTAATATGACACCCTTCGTATCTCCCTTTTGCTTCTTTAGAGTCAGAGATCTAATCAATATGTTCATCTGATCTGTCTCTATCACTTGGTGTTCTGGACATAAATTATGGAGTACCAGATATTTCACTATTCACATGCAGTAAATGCTTCATCTGTGTAGTAAGTAATATAATGAATTGACAGCCACATCCATGGAGCTATGCAGCCATAACTCAATAAGCTAAACAACACAAAAGCTTCATTTGGGGAATATTTTCAATCAGCTAAAAGTAAAGGACAAAAAATGTACAATTTCAGTGAAAATGGAGTGAACACATAAAAATTAAATATTTGTTAGAGAACTTGCTTAATGCGAAAAAGGTTTTGCCAGATTTAAGGATAGATTGAAGACAAAGAGAGGTGATGAACGTATGGCATTAAAAGCCAAGACAGTCATATTGGAAGGAATAGAAGATTGAAAATCACAGTACTAAAAACTCTGTAGTTACTTTAATGTTCATGGTAAGACAACAATGAGTCAGGCCAGGAAGCTTTACAAAGGGAAGGAAGTCCCACCAAAATACACATCATTTACTAGAATAACAAAACTAAAAGCTTAAAAATGTTCCTATCTTCTGCTAGTCCCAATATCTCCTCTAAGGTTGCAGACTAGTACCGCTTACCAACTACTAAACATTAAATTAGGATACTTCAATCTGAAAAAGTGAATGGCAGCTTCCACGATAAAAAGCTTTTAAACACCAAAAATGATAATTTCAGGCCACCATAGTAATGCGAAGATTAAGTAATGCAGCTACTATAAGAAGTCACTATGTTCTTGTATCAATTATTTAAGTTTTGGAAGCAGACCTGGAGCTGATGTATCCCGTCCGGAAATATACACTCGTATCCCACCCTGGGCAAATCGTTAAGAAGATCAGGAGCAGTAGCCAAAAGAGACTATATCAACTATTTAGTTCTCTCAGCCAATTCAGCAACACAGCACAGCTACTCGCCAGAAAATCCTACTTAAACAACAAAATTCGTGGATAATCATATTCTGGATATTCAGAATGACTATGTTCTCTCAAGATACAGTTCTCTTTGCCGTTCAGCAACGCAACACAACACAATTACTCCCTAACAAATCCTACTTAAACTATAATGTTCACGGCATAATCATATTCTGGAAATTCAGAAAGCGACGACATAACATCGGATTTCGATTAGTGATTAGTAAAGAGAATTTGAATAACCAACTAAAATCAGTTAGGATTTTATCCCGTGGTAATCACAGTTGTTATGAGCGAGTTGGTGCGTTGCGGTTAGGCCTTCGTCGCTTGACTTACCGGAAACATGGTTTTTGGTTGAGATCATTCTTACCAAAGGAAAAGATTTAGGGTTTTGTGGAAAATAAAAGAGTAAGTAGATCACCATATTCGACGAGGTCACGGTTGAAGAGAAGAGACCACGAGAAGGAAGGTTTGCTAAGAACTTCGAAGCTTCAGCCTTATTCGCTGAATTTGTGGCATCGGAAGCATACGAACAGCCTTCTTCCATGGCTGCCTTCAAAAGGAAAAACCCTTTCTACTGGACGGGAAGGAAACAAACTGTCGAAGAAAGATAAATGACGATTCAAGATTTTTCGCTCCGCGCCGTGAGGTCTTATGTCGACGACGGATTTGGAGATCTCCACCAATTCAGGGGAGCTCGACGCAAGGGTTTTGTTTTTCTAATTTTATTTTTTTAACGTAAGTAATTATAATTTAATTATTTAAAAATAAAAAATTATTTATTTTAAAATAATTAAACCATATTTATTTATTTAAAAATAAATAATTAAAATAAAAAAATAAATTTATCTATTTTTTAAAAGTGTTGCGTCATCGGATCTTACGCACTTGTATGAAGAAAATTTTGGCTAAGTTCGTGATCGTTTTCGGGTAAGACCCGTACAACGCAAAAAATGAAATGTATATTTGAAGACGATGACGCGATTTAATTGTGAAAAGTTAAAGAGTACGAGGGTGAAGACACGTGGGGTTTTTATATGGAAAACATTCTCATAAATAAAAAGAAAAAATTACGGGACTTTAATCCGAGAACTAGCTTTATTATACTGTTGGAGATTACAAAGAGATTACCAAGTATACTCAAGTCCTTCCCTTTCTTCTTTTTCTCTCTATATTAGCTAAGTAAGAGTAAAAATGTTGAATCCTTTGTTAAGTGCACAGTTAATATATTTATAGTGATTGAATCATCCTTTAAAAGTTGTTCACGTGGCGCTTGCATGTGCAGAAAGTCGGCCACCAACTCTACCAATACAGTTTTTTGTGCCAAGGATGTGGTGTGCATGCTAGATGATCTCTCGTGATGCCACATTTGCAATGACCAAGCGTATATTACAAGCCATCATCCCTCTGGTGGTTTGACAGGGTTAGCAACTAAATCTCCTTACACACCGTTTGCTGCTGGTATGGTGACATTCATAGCCTATCTTAAATTCACAGGCCTAAGTAAGATTTAAGTTTACTATGTCACATGGGCTGGCCCTTGATACCTGGACCTTTTGGGTCAGGGTTCAATTCCAGGAAAATGGGTCCTTCAAGTGGACCTAAAATATCAATACCTATCAAATAGGTAGAGCACCCTCAATTCGTATCACCTTAGCAAGATGTACTAAATACATTTTTATCTCATTCTTTAGATAAAAAAAATTTTAAGTGTG
>JAODPA010057057.1:0-11324 GCA_025585075.1 Nepenthes mirabilis
TAAATTAATTCGATAATCCGAGTTGAAATACCGGGATATTATACTCAAACCTCTCGTCGTCGCCTCTATCTGCATATCTCAGTCCTCCGAAAGGCGGGGGGTCAAAGAACAATTGCCGCTGCTCAGCAAGAATACTTTTCTTCCCAAATCCCAAACCGGCTATGACATTAACGGAGGTCAAAGAGTAACAAAGTATGTTATTATAGAATTTTTTTTATACATATAAGTTGTGATATCGAATAGTTGGTAACGACATTATTCCTGTTGATTTTTTTTTTTTTTGCTTCACAAAATTTGGAAAAACAAAAGAAAAATTACTGTATTGTTATGCATTGAATCTGGGTGTGGTAACGATATCCGTCCCATTAATAGAATTTTTTTTTTTTTTTTTGCATTTCAAAGTTTGAAAATTGAAAATGAAAAAAGACCGTGTGAGTCTGTTATGTGTCCAATATTTTCCTCATTAATGGATTTTTTTTTTTGTTATAAAAAATTTGGTAAATATGTAAATCTGCAAAAAATTTTGGAAAAACCGAGGAAGAGGTACCATGATATCCTTGTGGAGGATTTGGGAAGTTTTGAAACTAGCAAAGTGCCCATCTCTAATTACCTGTTGATTTGGGAGATGCATCAAACCAATTTTTATTAGTAGTAGAAATAAAATGAACTAACAAAAAATTGAAGAAACAAACATCTGAATTGATTATGATTACATACATTTTATCTTGTTTGTAAACAGAACCCCCAAGCTTTTACATGATAACTGGTTTCAGATTTAGGTTCCTCGTCTCTTTATTTCCCCTCTGCTGTACTTATTCGAAATTCTATGTTCTTTGTTGTTTCTGATCTTTCAAGAGTGTTGTGCAGAATTGACTTAGGCTGCTGCCAATGTTATGTGTTTCTGAGTTGCTGGGAACTGCAGTTTGGTAATGCTGAAGGTGGTATTAGATCCAAGTAAAATTTCTGTGAGCTGGAATAAAGTGTTTCTACGTCGAATGATTGTTCGCAGCTTGGAGGTCTAGACTCCGATGGTCGTGCACGGCTCGGGTGCAGCTTTGAGAAGTTTGGAGGTCAAGTTTCAGAAGTTTGGAGGTCAAGTTTTTAGAATCTGAATTTCAGGAAGCACTTTCTTAACTGGAAACTTCTCATAATTAAATTTTTTGTTTACAAATTCCCTTGTGCAGAACGTTGCGAGTAAAAGGGAAAGGAGAGAATGAGAAGGGTAGAATTGTCGCTGAATCAAACCCAGAAGCTCAGACTTCACAGAGCACTACAGAAGCTCGAGTCTCTATCATCCAAGGCCAATTCCGATGCTTCCGTCACCGTCGCCGACAACATCCCTGTTAACTACGATGACGGCGTTCTGAAGTACCCTGTCACTACTACCCTTACTCAAAGCCCTAACTCACCCCCCCCCCCCCTTCTTGGTCTCTCTCTGACATTCTTGTCTATTTGTAATTGTTTGGGTAAAAGAGGCCATGGTACATCAGAGCTCGACGGTCAAGTGGTTGCCACACTATGTGGAGTTGTTGAGCGCGTCAATAAGCTCGTCTATGTTCGCTCACTGAGATCCAGGTAAATCCCAGATCACCGAAGTTTTCAATTTTGGGATATTACGTTCTGGTTGCTGTTGCTGAAATTTAAAACTCTTCTTGAGGCGTCTGAATTTGTGGAAAGTGTTTTGTTGTAGGTACAAGCCTGATACAGGAGACATCATTGTAGGACGTGTTGTCGAGGTAACAATTCTGTTGAGTTTGGCCAATGAAAAAAGCAAATGCAACTTTGTTAAATGGGGAATAATTGCATCGACATGCTTCATGAAATAATTCTCTTTTGGATTTTCTTCTAAGCATTGAAAGAGCTAAGAGGTGCTATAGTTTTTAGAGTTGCTCTTTTATGCTGGATTTTTAGAATATGTGATATGTAAGTGAGCGGCTGAAAATTTAAGGGCGTGAGATTTTAAAGTGTGCTGAAATCTTTTAGAGGTGAAACAATACTTCAATTCCAAAAATTTTACTAAAATTGTAAGTCATATGAGGGTTAGAGAGGTTTATATGAAGGAATATGTTATCTTATATGTTCAAAGGGATTTCATCAAGGAAATTGCAGCAATTAGTTGCTTTTTCTGGCCCGGTGAATTTCAGGGTTGTGTGAGTTGGTTTATGATAAACTAGGTGGATTCCTAGATATTTATCCTTCACTGGCTATCATTTTCTTGTCTTGTTTACATCAAAGACAAACGAAAGCTATTCCCTATTTTGTTTTCTCTTCCTATATCATCAAACCTTTTTGTACTTATTTTTCTGACCCTGCCTTTGATGTTCAGTCCTCCAGATTTTCTGTAACCCTAGGATTCATATCTGCATCAGACCTTCCTTTATTGGCGGTCCTCCTTGTGATTGTTCTGCGACACCCCCTCCAAACCTACCAAAAGGGGAAAGATGAAGAATGCTTGTCCTAACTATTAGATGCACACTACTAGAAACTTGAATACAAATTTCAAATATTGAAATGTTGCCAATAAAAAACTGCAGTATTACTTTTCAGTTCCCATCCATCCACTAGGTGTGCCTTATCACTATTTAAGGTTTCTAAAATTTCTGCTGCAGTTCTCTTGTACATAATGGCTGTCTTTTAGGTGAACTATGCATAGAACGATATAGAAATTTTCCGTTTCATAAGGACCTGATACTAGTACCACTCATTGACTCTTTGGCATGTTCTCAGATTATTATGCCTCCTCCCTTTTACTAGGGCGTTGCCCTCTCCCTTTTGAGCTTTAATTGGTGTGCAGGTTGCTCAGAAGCGATGGAAAATCGATATCAATGCTAATCAAGATGCAGTTTTGATGCTTTCTTCGATGAACATGCCTGACAAAATTCAGGTATTATCTCTTTGTGCTGCCTTGTCTTTTTTGTGATTTATAAGGAAGCATATCCAGTACTCACAATTATAATACTAATTGGCAACAATAGCTGACGAAGGACGAGCACAGCGCAAGAAGGCGCCCGGATGGGGCCTTGGCAACAATAGTTTTACAAGCTTGGCCGAAAGACAGGAGGTGTGATCTCTAAAGCCGCGGCACGGAGACGTCTCATTCCTCCGTCCTGCCAGCACCAGAGCTCTCAGCCTCCACTCATCATGACAGAGATGTCTCATTCATCCGTTCTGCCAGCACAGGAGCTCTCAGCCTCCGCTCATCATGACGGAGATATCTCATTCCTCCGTCCTGCCAGCACCGGAGCTCTCAGCCTCCGCTCATCATGATGGAGATGTCTCATTCCTCCGTCCTGCCAGCACCGCAGCTCTCAGCCTCCGCTCATCATGACGGAGATGTCTCATTCCTCCGTCCTACCAGCACTGGAGCTCTCAGCTTCCGCTCATCATCACGAAGACGTCTCATTCCTCCATGCCCCTCTCTCTTCAACGTCGAGTTGTAGCCTCCGCTCTTCAGCGCTGAGGCGCAGCCTCTGCTCCTGCACATGGAGACGCCTCATTCCTCCGTCCCGCCAGCATTGAGACGCGCCACCGCTCTGCAGCGTTGAGGCGACGCTCCGCTCGTCGACACGGAGATGCTCATTCCTCCGTGCCCCTCTCTCTTCAGCATCGAGCTGCAGCCTCCGCTCTTCAGCGCCAAGGCGCAGCCTCTGCTTCTGCGCACGGAGGCGTCTCATTCCTCCGTCCCGCCAGCATTGAGACGCGCCACCGCTCTGCAGCATTGAGGCGACGCTCCGCTCATCATCACGGAGATGTCTCATTCCTCCGTCTTGCCAGGAGGTCGTCAGCCCTCTTCTATCTTTTCAGCGTCGAAGCGTAGGCTCCGTCCCGCAGTACGGAGATGTCTCATTCCTCCGTCCTGCCAGCATCGGGGTTCTTGGCCTCCGCACTTCATCATGGAGATGTTCATTCCTCCATCCAGTCATGAGGTTTTCAGTCCTCCCCTCTCCAGCATCAAGGCGTGGCCTCCGTCCTGCAGCACGGAGATGTCTCATTCCTCCGTCCTGCCAGCATCGAGGTTCTCGGCCTCCGCACTTCATCAAGGAGATGTTCATTCCTCCATCCAGTTAGGAGGTCTTCAGTCCTCCCCTCTCCAGCATCAAGGTGTGGCCTCCGTCCCGTGGCACGGAGATGTCTCATTTCTCCGTCTTGCCAGCATTGGGGTTCTCGGCCTCCACACTTCATCACGGAGATGCTCATTCCTCCGTACTCCTCCCTCTTCAGCGTCGAGGTGCTGCCCTCCGCTCGTCAGTACGGAGACGCTCATTCCTCCGTACTCCTCCGCTCTTCAGCGTCGAGGCGCCGCTCTCCGCTCTTCAGCGTCGAGGTGCCGCCCTCCGCTCGTCAGTACGGAGACGCTCATTCCTCCGTACTCCTCCGCTCTTCAGCGTCGAGGTGCCGCTCTCCGCTCTTCAGCGTCGAGGTGCTGCCCTCTGCTCGTCAGTACGGAGATGCTCATTCCTCCGTACTCCTCCCTCTTCAGCATCGAGGCGCTACCCGCCGATTATCGCGCTGTGTGCCGCGCTCCGCTTTTCAGCGTCATGGCGCTGCCCACCGATCGTCGCGCTGTGAGGCGCCTTCGCTCTCGAGCGTTGAGGCGCTGCCCTCCGATGATCGCATTGTGAGGTGCCCTCGCTCTCGAGCGTCGTGGTGCTGCCCACCGATCGTCGCGTTGTGAGGCGCCTTCGCTCTCGAGCGTTGAGGCGCTGCCCTCCGATGATCGCGTTGTGAGGTGCCCTTGCTCTCGAGCGTTGAGGCGCTGCCCTTCAATGATCGCGTTGTGAGGTGCCCTCGCTCTTGAGCGTCGTGGCGCTGCCCACCGATCGTCGCGTTGTGAGGCGCCTTCGCTCTCGAGCGTTGAGGCGCTGCCCTCCGATGATCGCGTTATGAGGCGCCCTCGCTCTCGAGCGTTGAGGCGCTGCCCTCCGATGATCGCGTTGTGAGGCACCCTCGCTCTCGAGCATTGAGGCGCTGCCCTCCGATCATCGCGTTGTGAGGTGTCGTCGCTCTCAAGCGTTGAGGCGCCGCCCTCCACTCATCAGTACGGAGATGCTCATTCCTCTGTGCTCCTTTCTTTGCACCATCGAAGTGCCACCCTCCGCTCCTCAGCGTCAAGGTGCAGCATCAGCTCTTCCACATCCAAGCACAGCCTCTGCTCCTCAGCACGGAGGTCCTCAGTCCGCCATTCAGCCAGGAGCACTTAACGCTGAAGATAACCAGGTGTTACCTAATAGGATGCCTACCCGGCATTAATGAGCGTTCCATCTCCGGGTCATTCCAGAGCCATGGGGTACCCACCTTACAGAAGACCCACCATCCTCTCGAAAAGTAAGAGGTCCCATCGTGTGGACATCATGATTGCCCAACAAAAGTTGCCGAGACACCTGGCATGCCCAACAATGTGAAGATTAGAAGCCGTCTGAAAGAAGAATATGCATGACAACCCACGTAGCACCGTCCCCTCCTTACATGCTGAGGGTTGAAATTTTCAACCACTCGGCATGCAGGGATAGGGTTGGGTCCGGTATTGCAGGCCAACCCGAAACCAGAGGCGTACCGAAGAAGTCTCGCAAAGGCGGGAAATATTTTCGTTTTGACGGGAAGATCACTCTTGGCGGGAGATTTTGGGCTCATTCTGGAGGGAAAACATTCACCCTCTTCCCGATAAAAGGGCCAACCCCTGCACAGGAAAAGGCAGAGCAAAAAGGAAAGAAAAAGCAAAGGGGTAAAAGACCACTTTTCCTGACTCCGCTTTCTGCCAAGTCAGGGACCCTCTCTCTCTCTCTCTCTCTCTCTCTCTCTCTCTCCCTCTGTGTTCTCATCTTCATGAAAAGAAGAAGAACGAAACTGGGCAGGGAGGAGAACGAGCCCGATTCAGTCGTCAGCGGGCCAGGCAAACCACAGAGCTCTTTCCGCCAATGACCCGAAGCTCCCCCATTGCCATCGTTCCCAGAAGAATAAGGCGCAGAGCTTTCCTGCTGACGGCACTCAACAATTCCCTCAAAATCGGCGTGGGGTGGAGCCCAAAGCTCGCTGTCCATGGCGACCGGCACATTTCCTCCTTTCCTGACCCAAGCGGGGCACTCGGCAGTCCCGGCGACCAAATCCTGCAATTCCCCCTTTTAGTCGATGCTGGACAGAGCTTCCCCGCAACAAGGTTCCACGAACCTCCTCCCAGGGCGTTCGGCTGCTCAGCCCGAGCCAAATCCAAGGCAGGGTTTGGGTTCTTTCAAGAATGGCGCTCAGCCATTCCTCCCAAACCGTGGTAGAAGCAGAAGCATGAAGCTCCCCCAAATAGCAACCAGATCTATGCCAGAATCACACCCAGAGCTCCTCACGGAGGTAGAGCCCGAAGGCTTTCCCTAATAGGGATCCCAAGGCTCTCAGCAGAATAGAGAGCAATCCTTGCTCCTGCCAAGGCACCTGGTCGCCGTCCTCCAGATCCAGACGAACGAGAGCACTCAGTGCTTCGCCGCGAGATCTTAGGGTTCCCTGACGCTCATCTGCTTTATCAACGGGCGCCCATCAGCACGAAGAAGAAACACCTCAGCCGGTAGAGTACAGAGCACACGCCTCGGTGCTCGTCCGCCCGAACCACACAGCTCCCCCGAGGCAATATCCTGCGGCTCTTAACTGTACGGTCCCCATTCAGCTTGCTCGGGCCAGATGGGCAAGTCCGTATCTGGCAATCCGCCGGTATAACTCGGGCAGACAAGGCCCAATATCTCCATGCTACTTTGATGCGTCCAAATATCAGCAAAGCTCACGGGCACGCCGTCTGACCCGGAGGTAGGGTCCTTTCCAAGCCGCCATCCGCGGGCGCACCCCAAGAGGGATTTCCTCTAAGCCGACCATCGCGGGCGCACGGGTAAGCCGCCCTCAATGGGCGCGTTCATGGAGCTCATGCCTCCAATCACATCCCTCTCACACTCCCCTCATTCTCGCATCTTACGTATGCATTCCTCCGTTTATTGCGGAAGATACCTGACTTGAGCGTCGGAGTGTTGGTGGGGGATAACCCCCCGTCGGCCTCTGACCTCTTATTTGTTGTTTGTGTTGTGCAAGTCCAGGTTCAGAGTTATGGAGACCGGACCCTTCACCTGACGCCACCGCGAGCTTAGGAATCCGAAGGCTCCCTAATCCGTACGGCAATCGCGGACCCGGGACGCAACAAATTCAATTAACACCAAATGCTCCACAATTCATGAGGAAATAAATATCAAATAAAAAATTGCAATTAGTTTTCTAAAGATGACAGGTGAATAAATAATCGGGGAGATTGTGTTGTGGTTAGTCACTCCCTTATGAGTAACTCAACAAATAAGTTTTTTCATCAGAAGATTTGTGAAAAGCAAATGACGGAGTTCATTTGGCAGAGAGCAAATCTAGAGAGTAAATTCCGATCAACAGGAAGTCGACCGATGGAGAGTAGATTTCGGTCAGCGAGAGGTTGACCGGTGGAGAGTATTTTCGGAATGAAAAATGTTGGAGCACCTTTCCGTAAAGTAAAAGTTGACCAGCTTATGGAGACAAACGGCCAAGAACAGCGGGGTTTCGATCAATTTGTTGACCGACCAAGGATGCAAGACAAAGCAGCTGGCAGAAGACGCGAGGAATTCACTAAGTGGGCAAATGGCCTGTCAACGCGTTGACCGGTCAAGGAAGTCATGGAGCCAAGGAAGAAAGGTTTGCCATTTTGCCAGGTTTGCCAACATGGAAGGTTTGACCAATATGGAAGGTTTGGCCATTTTAAAAGGTTTGGCTATTTTGCCAAAATGGCCCATATGTGTAGGATAATCGGTCCAAGGAGGCCAAGGAGCAAAATGGACAGACGGCCAATGGGTACGCGGACGGCCAAGACGGACAGCGGACAGCCAATGGGCACGTGGACGAAGCACGCGGACAGAGTGCATGGATTGTCAATGGGCCAAAGGGAAGACACAGTATTTACTAATTAGTAATATCGGTATGGAATTGTCCGAGGATTTTGATGAATGAATGGCTTGGAAGAGAAGCTGGTCAATTGATAATTGATTGTCCATCAGAGTATCCAGTAGAGCTCATGGATGCTAGCTTAGAAGATTTTCTAAGCATGCGTAATTTTAGGAGGATATGTATGATCTCAGGGCACCGTTTATGTATAGTACTTTATATTATTGGTAGGGACAGATTTTGTCTAGAATAGAATATTCGACGGATCAATAATATATATATACATATCGTAAACGGTGAAAATAATCCAAGTGTGAATAAAAGAGAAGAGTGCACCACTAGTGAGGAAGAAAAGAGAAAAATAGATAGTAAAAAGAAAGAAGTATTTCCTGTTTACTCTAAAGAGGTTTTTCTTTATTATTCTCGCGTGTGTTGCCATCTCGAGATTTTGTAACCAATTTTTCGCATAATGGATTTACTGTGGATTTTATATCCCGTAATTTTTTCCTTCAGTTTAGAAAAGATTTTTCACGTAAAACTTGTATGTACTTCTTATTCATCTTCTCTTTCACTGTGTATGACGTTATATCATTTTGTTCGATCGGCCTTTTACCCCAACAGATTGCATGCAAGGCGGAAAATGATGGTACTGTTCTCAGTCAATTTGATGATACTACCATCGTGAAAAGCAAACGAATCCATTTACGAAGCTATAAGGATCTTGATTTGATCAGAGCTCACGAACCCGTGCAATCCATGAAAATTTAGTTGTATGCAATGGTCAATTCATTTCTGTTTAGTTATGAGTTCCATTTTCATTTAATGTGTGATATGTTTTGGGAAATGTATTAGTGGCATTGGTATCATTCCATCTAGTATGGTTTTGTTCAAAAAAGGTGCTTCAAATAAGGAAGGGCATCTTCTCAACATAAAGTCACCCCTTTACTCAATTAATATAAGACAATTTATATTCATAACATAGCCAATAGTGAAAAGGTGGTGATGTTATATTGGAGGCAACGATAAGGATTCTCATTGGTGGTGCTGTTGATGTATACTGTAACAAAGGATTATAATTTTAGAGATTTTTAAAATGACACCCGATATTATAATCTAAGTCCTGCACATTATAAATTAAAATAATGGTATAAATATATGCAACAATCCCCCAATTTACTCTTCAACACTTATGTCGTAAGGCGCTTGCAAACTAAAATGCTTAAAAATTAGAGAAAAAATAGACTAGTGGAGGACAATTATATTGGATTACGGCCACTCTATTATCGATACCACAATAAAAAAACAAATTATTTGGAGGACGCACAATATCTGGGTATGGCATACTCAGGCAAAGAAAGAGGTGATGGTTGCCAATAAAGAGAAGGGTCCTCCACAATATATTGAGAAAATATTTGTTAGGTTTTGAATTGCTTCCTTGTTGGTACAATAACAAACAGATAAGTCATCTAAAAAATGCATAATGTTTACATGTGGAATGCTCAGGGGAAAATCAAGTAAGAGTCGTACAGTATTCATATAAGGGTTGGCAGAATAATGGTCAATGATCATCCAAACAATAGACGACATTGAAGAGTCGTACGATATTGATATAATATTCGTGCAAAAGTCAAACAAGTATCTGTTGAAGGTCAGCCGAGTGACAACAGTCAATAGAGGTTGCGTGAGGTTCCTGTGAAGGTCGGCTAAATGTCCATCAAGTGTCAGTTGAGCAACGATATTCACTAAAAGGTCATGAGAAGTTATATAAAAAGTGGTCATACAAAAGGTATTTTCAGTTAACAAAAAATATTTATACCTGATAGACATATAATAGATAGCTATATGCTTTTAGGATAGAATGGACACATCTATTCTGTACATAATAGCATGTGCATGAATTACCTTGAGGGAATCACAACTATTGTACATGAGGAGCTCATGTATACTAAGATTGCTATAAAGTCATATTTGATACAATTTTAGGATTAGTATAAAAGTAGAAACAAAAGCTATTTGAACAGCGTGTGTAACACAATAGCTTTGAGATCAATTTCAACACAAAGAGTGTTGCATAAGAGAGACAATGGCGATGAGAGAGAAAAGAAAGCAGCTCATATTTGATTATGATCTAACTCAAATTTTATTTTTTATCAATGTCAAATACGTCGTTCTAGTATGTTATAGGACCTATAATAATTTAGTTAACTTTGTTCTCATTACATTTTCTTTTATGTGTTGATAGGTATATTAGGGGTTGTGATCAATTATTTTTCACTCATGTTGTAGTGAGAAAGGCGCTTAAATGTAATTACTTTATAACCGATACTATTTTTATAACTGATTTATTTAAAATTTATCTTATAGTATCTTATTTGGTTTGGAAGGGTTTTACGTGTCAAAAATTATTACACAATGTTATGCTTCTCAGACTTAAACATTTGGTGGTTGACATGTGATGAGAGATTTAAAATTGTTCCGTTGTGTCAATTATATGTAATTTAGCTAAATCCCAATAATTTCTTCATGCCTTGAGATTTTATTAGGAGAAGACTATCTATAAGACATACTCTTAACTTTTGTAGACATTGGTTTAAATATTATTAGACTTATATCTGAACAAATATCTTAGAATTTTTCATACTAGAATGAATACTTAGAGAAGCATATTATATTGGCTGCAAAATGTGTCCCTTTTCTGTATTAGGAAGGCTTATATTTACAAAAGTTTATTGGCACGCAATTGATCTGTCTCTTGGGGAGTTAGTAACCAATTATTTTCCTTTTAAAGAGTTATGGTTAATTATTTATTATGTTATTTTTCTTCTAAAAAGTCAATTATTTAATAGATGGTTATCATTATGAAGAATCAATATCCTCTGTTAATAGACTAATGTCATTTAAGATTAATTATCATATTTATAATTGTAGACTTAACGAGTGATTATTCAAATAATATGTTTGATTCATATCTGCTCTGATTTATCAAGCGGTGTAAGCTTATATGACTCTAGTCAATCTCCCCATAGCCATTATGTCCGGTCTTACAAATCAGTATTCAAACTAAACATCTAAGGTTGCTTGATACCTCAACAAGTTAATAGCGGAGCATCTCAACAACTAAGCGGCTTCTCAATTGAGTAGCATGACCACTCGATTAGTCCGCCACTCCACTATTCAACAATTTAGCAACTTGATCATGGCAACTAGGTGGCCTGATGGCTTGGCGTTGTAACTCGGCTGATCGATAATTCGGCTACTTAGACTAAGATTTGAATCACTTGGAAAACATCAAAAAAAAAAAAAAAGTTCTTTATAATTTTTCATTAGCCATAAGCAAAGTTTTCTACAATTTTTTAATTATTCTTATACACTAATATTTTGAGAATTTTAAGATC
>JAODPA010057068.1:0-11324 GCA_025585075.1 Nepenthes mirabilis
TAATTTTGTCATTTATAGGTATAGATAGAGGGCCCCCTTTAGTTTTCTCCCCCTTTTTTTTTTTGTTTTTTGTAAAAAAAAGAAAAAGAAAAAAAAAGAGACTTGTTAGTATATTCACAAATCTAAGGTCTTCTCTAGTTGTAGTCAATAAGGAAGGTCACCTTCAGGAAGATCCCAATTATCATCTTCAGAGTCATAC
Source organism: Nepenthes mirabilis (assembly GCA_025585075.1). Lineage (NCBI taxonomy): Eukaryota > Viridiplantae > Streptophyta > Magnoliopsida > Caryophyllales > Nepenthaceae > Nepenthes > Nepenthes mirabilis. The sequence continues at coordinate 200 of JAODPA010057068.1, forward strand.
TTTTCCTTTTTAGTAGTGGTCTCCTTGTCTTGATGTGGAGCTTTGGATCGTGGCCTCCTACATATATAATGAAACAAATTGAGATGATTTTACACAAAGATTGCTTAGATAAATAAAACTCAAAGGTCATATAATAAAAATATCGATATTAGTCACTATGGTATTAATATCAGATTCATTAAGTGATTTTCTTGTAATTACTGCCTATTAGAGTTCTATAATAAAATAAGTAGGGCTTTTTCCTCTCTATATATATATACAGGTATGATATTTAATATATCAGTTGATATTTCATCAAAACTCAGGCAATGCGATTTTGCAACATTAATTTTCAGTTTTAGTCAGACTAAAATCAATTGTGAAATTGGAGAGATTTGAGATTCTCCAATTTTTTCTCCCCTTCCACTTTTTTAACTTTTGTTTCTTTTCAGTACTAGATTATATGAGAGCTCAGTAAATACCATAGTAGAATATAAAATGAGTGAATGAAATTACACTAAAAAAAAAGGATAAGAAATATTATAATTTGTAAACATTTAGAAGTGACTTCTAGAGAATAAGTGAGGAGAAGGACGTTGAAGGTAATCCGAACACTAAAAATATAGGCTACAAAAATGCTAGTAAGGAAATATGAGTTCATTGTGATTGGAAGAAAGAAAAAATAATAATAATAATTCTAAAAAATGGAGTGATGTAATGAAAAAAGATACAAAAAATACTTATACTCTTTAAGGATATTACACTAAATCAATGAAATAGCAAAAATGAATTTATATGACAGACTTTATCTAGTTGAAGATAATGTTTTNATCTAATTAATAATCAAAATTGCTATGGAAATAAAATCAAAGCTAATTTGGAAGGCAAATTAAAGTAAATATTCGTCTCGGATGTCCGTATCACAAATCCTCTTCCAAAAAGTGGGTGGGAAGGGCTAAGAAGTGGGCATATTTAGATAGGCGGTCCTCTACCACGAATATTACAGTTTTTCCTCCCAAAGTCAGTAGACGAGTGATAAAGTCCATGGAAAGCAAATCCCAAATTTTTTCAAGAATCAGAAGTGGTTGCAGTATCCCTTGAGGTGCCACATTAAGGGTCTTGACCTGTTGGCAGGTAGTGCATCAGAAAATATACTCATGGATATCATTATGCATGTGGGGCCAGTAAAAATTTACAGATATGCGAGCGAGTGTCCACCAAAATCCAGCATGCCCACCAAGTGGTGAATCATGATATTCATGTAAGATGAGGTCCTATAGGACAGAATCTGTGGGGACTAAAATTCTGCCCTTGAAGAAAACTAGACTGTCCCTTGCTATGTAGTGTTCAAAGTCACCTGGTTGATCTCGGATGGCAACCAACAGCTCGGCTGAAGCGGGATTCTTGATGTAAAAACTGCAGAGGGCAGCTAGGAGAGCCACCACTGGTCAGGAGGACGTGCACAAGGCCTAATAGGAGCCTGTGGGTAGTCTGGACAGTGCATCGGTCGATCCATTTTCCTTTCCGGGTTTGTAAGTAATCTTAAAATTATATTCCAGCAACTTGGTAATCCATCGTTGTTGCTCCGAGGTGTGAATGGTTTGAGTTAATGAGACATTGAGAAACTGGTGATCGGTTTGGATAGTGAATTTTGTTCCTAACAGGTATTACTGCCATTTCTTCACTGCCTTGGCAATGGCGTAGAGCTCCCGGATGTATGTAGAGGCATTTTACAGCTTGGAGCTTAACTGTTTACTCAGAAATGCAATTGGGTGTCCAGCTTGCATCAGCACCACTCTGATGCCATTCCTGGATGCATCGGTTTGGATGACAAATGGCTTGGAGAAGTCTGGAAAAGTTAGGATCGGGGATGTTTTGAGGGCAGCTTTAACAACATTGAAAGCTGTTGTAGCTCCCGCAGACCATACAAAGGCGTCCTTCCGTAATAATTGGGTAAGGGGGGCAGTGATTTGGACATAGTGTGCGACAAATCGGCGGTAATACTCGGCTAACCCCAAGAAGCCTCACAGCTATTTAATATTGGTGGGTTTAGGCCATTGTTGCACTGCCTCAATTTTAGCGGGATTCACCGCGACACCTCGTTTGGACACAATATGTCCTAGGAATGTTATCGAAGTGCGCCCAAACTCACACTTGTTGTATTTGGCATAAAAAGCTTGCTCCCGCAGAATCTAAAGTATCCGAGCAAGATGTTCATAGTGCTGCTCCTAGGTGGCATTGTAAACCAGAATATTATTGAAGAATACGAGCACAAACTTTCTGAGAATGGGGCGAAAAATAGTATTCATTTCAGATTGGAAGGTGAAAGGAGCATTCGAAAGTCCAAAAGGCATGAACAAGGACTCATAGTGTCCTTCGTGAGTTCTAAAAGCTGTCTTGTGGACGTCGGCAGCTTGCACCCACATTTGATGATAGTCGAACCGTAGGTCTAGCTTGGAGAACACACGAGCCCCATGGAGCTCATCCAGATGCTCATCCACAATAGGTATAGGAAACCAATCTTTAATGGTAACAGCATTTAGTGCCCGGCAATCCACATAGAAGTGCCAGTTGCCATCCTTCTTTTTGACCACCAAAACGGGGGTAGAGAATAGATTGGTATTAGGCTGAATGATGCCTTCCGCCAGCATATCATGAATTAGTCGTTCTATTTCTGCCTTTTGGAAGTGCAGGCATCGATATGGCCTGACGTTCACGGGCTCCGTGTTGAGTTTTAGAGTAATGTAGTGATTGCTCGAACGATGTAGAGGCAAGCCGTGTGGAATCTCAAAAATGTTGGAAAAGGATGAGAGGAGTTGGCAGAGGGTATGAATAGTCTAAGAGTCGACATTTAAGGAAAATTGAGCTGGGTCAAATGACACAGCCGTGTGGTTGGTTTGTGGAGGTTCTGGTGAAGGCAGAATGGTAAGCAGGAAATAAGAAGTCACAGGCTAGGTAAAGTGGTCTCGCTTCAACTGTGCTGACGTCATGGTGGAGACAGAAGCCAATGGCAGGCCATGTAAGGTGAGTCTAGTGCCGGCATGGTCGAAACTCATCCATAATGACCGGTAGTCAAACAGCGTGGGCCCAATTGTTGCTAGCCATTGTACACTGAAAACATGATCAGCCCCATATATTGACAACAGGTAGAGATCAACATCAAAACAGGCTTCCCCCAAGGTAACCGAAACCTCGGTACACAATCCTTCACATCTCAGGGAAGCTCCATTTCCGACGGTGACGTTGAGGTGATGAGAGGGCTCAATCGAGAGCCTAAAATACTTGGCCAAGCTTGTCTGTAAGAAATTGTATGGAGCTGCTGTCAACTAGTATAACAACCAGTTGGCCGGCGATTACTCCTTGTAGTCGTAAGGTGGAATGAACAAAATGTCCTTCTAAAGCATGGATAGAGATGGTTGGGGTGGATTCGGGTGGTGGAGGTGATGGGTCCGCCTCCTGGAGGTATTCATCCATATATTCAGAATCTGTTGGACCCACCTCCAAACTTTAGAGTCCAGGTAAGGGGTTACCCTCATCCTCATCCAACATACACAAAACTTTTGAAGGATTGCAACGGTGGCCTGATGCAAATTTCTCATCACAATTGAAAACACAGACCTCGTGCTCTACGAGCAGCCATTTCGGCCGGTGTCAGTCTCTTTATGGGTAATTTGGGCAATGGGGGTTTTATAGATATTGGAACAGAATTACCAGTGAGTCTGGACAAGGGTGGACACTGCGAGCTCGGACAGCAGACCTCCAGTTTTTCCTCCACCAATTTGGCCATTCCAATGGCATCTGGCAAGGTTAAGGGTTTCAATAACAGTATCTCCCAATGGATGTCATCCTTAAGTCCCAAAATGAAGCAGTTTAACAAATTAGTAGTAGATAACCCAAGCGTCCGTGTAGAAAGGGACTCAAACTCAGCCATATAAGCTGCCACCGTAGTACCCTAGCGCAATTTGTACAAAGTAGCCTCTAGATTCAAGTATGAGGATGGCTCGAAGCGCAGTTTGAGGTCCTTCGTGAAGACTTCCCAAAAAGTGAGCTGATGGGTTGCATGCATCCATTGGTACCATTGGAGTACTGCACCCAACATATAGAATGCAGCAACCGTCAATTTCTTGTCCAGTAGAGTGCCATGGTATAAAAAAATCGCTCAATCTGAAATAACCGACCAATAACATTGTCTCCAGTGAAGAATGGGATTTTGACTTTAGGTAATCGGACTTGTGAGGCGATTTGTGAATCGGGTTGTGATGTGGGAAGTAGGGCTAGGGTTTGAGGCGTAGGATGCGGTAACGCTAGTGTGGAAAGGGTAAAGGAAGGAGGAGTGGGTAATAATGGGGGATTCAAGGATGGCAGAGACTATCGTTCGACGCGATTGAGGGATTGGCGCATTTCAGTAATTATTTGTTATAACTTACCAAACGATTGCTGGATTTGTTCTATAGCAGATGAAATGGTAGAGATATGGTCTGCATGTACCTTCAACTCTTGCATGATGACTGAAATGGACTCCTTGTGTACCTTGTACCTCGTCAACATACCCTCAACCATGTGTCAATGAAAACACCAAACTATTACAAACATGCGAGCTGCTTGACACCAATCAACACCAACTACATAAAAACCAGACAAAATCGGACGCAAATGGGGAGGGAAAGGAGTTTTGCAGAGGGAAGAGATGGGGAAGAGCTGAGAGAAGAAGAGAAGAGTTGAGAAACAGAGAGAGAACAGAGAGAGAGGAGAGAAGAGATAAACAGAATTGGGAGAGTAATTCTTTGACTGTAATAGATTTCCTGTACATACTATATGCAGGCTAAATGGTCTCATGTGTAGTGCACGTGTAATAACAAAACAAACACCTGAATAGCATCACGCGCAAATGCACGTGCAACAGCAATCAGGCATAATAGTGTAACAACAGTAATAGCGAACCTAATGCACGTGAAATGAAAAGCTAACAACCAGTAACTAATGAAATCAAAATTGGTAGCAGCACCAGTAACTACTAAGTATAGTATTAGATATAGTCTCGGTATTTTTGGGGTGAGTGTACTGTTTAGCCGCTTTTTCGAGACCTCGGCTGATTAGGTGGTGCTGATAGCGATGAGACCGGTAATAGATAGCAAATAGTGAGATCATGTAGGGAGAGGGATCTTACTAAGAGGTAACTTTAGAAATGCAGAATAATCAATTCTATACTAACTACTTAATTTTAACATTGGGAGGTTGCAATGCTGCTTTGGGAGTCTAGTGGCTGTCAAATTTAGGGGCTATTACTTGGAACTTTCAAACTCTTCAAATGGAATTTCAAAGCAAGGGCTAGCAAGTGAGCGTGTTAAGGGCTAAGAACTGTGGCTAACATTATGCATGACAGAAGCACATGGCAACAAATTCCAGCCAAACGGAAACAATGGGGTGATGCTGACACTCTTAGACAATCTCCCAATCTTAGTGACTACAACCTCGCTAGAAAAGATTAAAAAAAATTACTTTGTCCTTTTAAAAAAGTTTTTAAAAACATCTCGGTAGACTGCCTCCGATTAGAGGGCATGAGTATCGGATAGTGCTCAAGGATGACTCAAGGCCTTTTAGTGCAAGGCCCTATCGTTATCCATACTACCAGAAAAGTGAGATTAAGAAGATGGTGTGAAAGTTATTGAAAATTGGACTGATCCGACACGGCCAAAGTCCTTATTCATCTCCAATTCTCTTTGTACGAAAGACCGATGGGAGTTGGAGGATGTGCGTTGACTATCGAGCCTTAAACAATGTCATGATAAAAGAAAAGTAATTGATTTTAATAATTGACAAACTCTTAGATAAATCACATGGGCCATTGAATTTTTTCAAACTAGACCTGAGTTTGGAATCCTATCAAATTAAGACGAAGGACTCAAACATTTCTAAGACTGCTTTTAAAATACATGAAGGACATTATGAATTTTTTGTTATACATTTTGGGTTGACCAATACACTAGCCATGTTCTAGGGATTAATAAATGAAAATTTTAGGCAATTCATTTGTAAGTTTATACTTGTATTTTTCAATGACATCTTGATTTTTAACCCCATTGAGGAAGCTCATGAAAAGCATCTTTAGAAGACATTACAGATTTTGAAAGGCCACCAGCTTTATGCAAAATTGAGCAAATGCAAATTCTTTTATAAGGAAATAAGTTGCATGCAAAGTGTGACATATAAAGGAGTAAAAGTCAATCTTTCAAAAATATCAATCATGCTCGAGTGGAATTTTCTTGAAACTATAAGTCTTTGAGAAAATTTTTAAGACTCGGTAGGTACTATCAAAAATTTATTCATATTTTTGCAATGATAGCCGCTCCTCTCACAGCCTATTAAAAAAGAATGCTTTCAATTAGTCTGATGAGGCTGAGAAAGTCTTTCAACAGTTAAAACGAGCAGTATTTGAACTCCCTGTGCTAGCTCTACTCAATTTCTCAAACAAATTCATAATTGAGCGTGATACCTCGGGATTGGGCATCAGTGTTGATTCGTCCTTGGATCCGAGCTTCAAACAGATTCGGGCTAGTCTGCTTGGCTGGTTCCGACTCCGTTCACCGAGTTTGGATCCTGCACACCACTGAACAAACAGGAGGTCAGTGTGTCGGCAGAAAGTTATCCTACCGAAAATACTCTAACACTCGAGTCAGTAAGAAAGCCTTCAAAATCTGGGAATGTACTAAGAACTAAAATTGAGAGGGCAAGAGAGAATGTGTCGGAAGGGAGTGTTTGGATATCCAAATGAAAGAGAGACTTAGCCGTCTCTCGAACCTAGGACAGTGGGCAGGCAGTAAACGGCTGTAGGGAGCACGTTTGTATGCCTTTGGATCTCTAAGTGTCAGCAGAGAGTACCTGGGTATCAGAGAGCGTTAGGTCTCTCAGAGAGGGGTTGGAAGCTTAGCAAAAAGCCTTCCCCGGAATGAAAATCCTATGGATTATTTGAATGGCAGTAGGATGATCTTCCCTGGTTGGAAGGCATGATCCCTGTGCCATTTTGGGCGACCTTCCTTCTGTAGAAAGGTACAAGTTGCCTAACTTGCTGAGATTGCTTCCTTTCCTGACGGTTAGCGGCTTTCTAAACTGCTTACCTTCATTTCATGTACTTTACCGTTGGAAAACTCCAATTGGCAAGAAATTGAAAAAATCTAACACCTTCCTTATGGGAAGGGCGCTGATTTTGTTAATATCCTTTTTGGGTGTTGGCTGAGTTTATGGAAGGCACAAGTCAGGGAAAGAGCCGTTGCTAACCGCCTGCTGGATCGTCGTCTCAAGTGGGCCAGACCCGTAGAAACCTTCTTATTTTTTAACTTGTTGCTACAGTGATTCCGGTCAATACTTGAGTTGACCATCCTGAGCATGAGTTTGCCGCTCGCCTATGCCTTAGTCAGTCAACGTTGGCATTGACCGTCGGGCATGCTTTTGGGCCTTTCAGGATTTGAGTCTTCACCTCCTGTTGGGCTAACGTCGGAGTTGGCCGTCCAATAGGCCATTCGGGCCTTCTTTGACTATTAGGCCAGCCCAACTACAATATACCCATCATTAGCCGCCCATGCCGGTGGCCAGAATTCTGGCATCCGGCATGTTCATGATAGGATGCTTCTTACTATCCTTTGTTGCTCGAAAATTCCGAAGAACTCACAAAAGGGTGAGGCGTTGACCGAATTTGTTGACCGTTTTGGTCAGATTCCATGGAAGAAAAGTTGACCGAATCTATTGACCGTCTTTGGTCAGATCCGGAGAAGAAGGTTGACCGGATCTGTTGACCGTCTTTGGTCAGATCCGGAGAAGAAGGTCGACCGGATCTGTTGACCGTCTTTGGTCAGATCCGGAGAAGAAGGTCGACCGGATCTGTTGACCGTCTTTGGTCAGATCTGGAGAACTTTGTATGAGCCCTAAGTGACGTGTAGCCATTAGCTGGCTTGTCAGGCTGAAAGTGAACACGTGTCTTCACCTGATGAAATCACGATCCCAGCCATTAATGCGTCAGAAGATTTGTTTCAAAAAGGAGCCCGTTGGAAAGCGACACGCGACAGCATGATGGCGTGCCTTCTCGAGGAGGTTTAAGGCGTTTCACACTTTACCGTTTAAGTTTCCCTCCTTATACTTAAGAGTTATTCACGTCTTCTGCTCTGTTTCTTCGTTTTCCTGCTTTCATTCCAGAGAGAAAAAACTCTAATCCCTCTGCAAATATGGCTTCGATCTCCGTTGCTGATATTCCTTCTGTTCTTTGAGAGAACGACATTAAAGAGTTGTACATCGAATTTAATATCCCCAGAGACATCGCGTGGAGGGTTTCGGATAAGGAAGACAGGGCCTTCTCTCCGCCGGCGAGACACGTGACGGTATATAAGGCCCACCTGAGGAGCGGCCTCCGTCTTCCTCTTCCAGACGACTTACAGTTGATCCTCCAGGCTTTGCACGTTCCCATCGCCCAGCTCCATGCCAATGCTGTACGGTATATTTGCACTTTCTGTATCTTTCTCCGTAAGCATTCTCGGCGGCTAACGATCTCGATGTTGAAGGGGCTGTTTAAGATAAACCAGGGAGGAGAGTGGATCTCCCTAGTTCCATGCAGTGGCCTGAAGGTCAACACGACCATCTACGACTCACTGAAGAACTAGAAGAATCGGTTCTTCTTTATGAGTGTGACTGATACCTGGCCCCTGGCAAAGGATTGGGGCTAGGTGCCGAAAGTTTATACGGGGGCGATGTCTGTGGTTGAGACGACGTTCTTAGAGTGGCTGACCAAACTGGTCAAAGCCCATCTCTCTGACTTCAAGGGAGATTTCTTGGTCTCTAGGGTAGAGACCAAGAAGGTAAATTGGGGACCGCTTTTCCCTGTTTAGAAGCTCAGGGCACCGCCGCTGGCGGTCATGATGCGGCCGGAGGACTCCAGGGGATCGCCGCACACTTGGCCTCGCCTCTAGTGTTGGATGAAAAGGTGGACAGTGCCAGTACGAAGCGTGCTGAATAGAGGCAGCAAATTCATGTAAAGGTAAGCAGGCGGCCTTAGGAAAATCGCATCATAGCCCCACTGGTGGATTAATATCCACCGTGTGATAGGGGAGTGGTTAATCAAACAGTAATAGTTGTTGAAGTAATTTAGTAGCACGTGCGAAGCACATGGCGAATAAATCAACAGCCAGTAGGAAAAGTGTGGGGCACATGAAGAGTGGCACCCAAATTAATTCTTCTAATTTTATTTTATTATTGTAATTATCTATTTAGGAATGATGGGTCCGATAGCTCACGGGTTGAACCAAAACCCAGCCTACAGAGAGAAGACCAACCCAGGAAGTGGCAACCTAGCAAGAGTTCCTCCAAGCCCAAGATCTAGAATTTGCATTAGTGGACCCAAGCGGCACGACCCAAGATTATCCAGCAATATTTGGGCCGTCAGGGTTGGCCATTGGACGGCCCCCACAAGCACAACTTAGCCTACTCCAACTTAGCAGATAAGTCCAAACAGCTTCTATCACCATATGGTCTTTCACAACTGTAGGAGCACACCGGTGGTGGAGCACAATGATGGATCTCTCAAAAATGTAGAGCTACAATGCCTACAGCTTACAATCGCAAGCGCATGTTGTCGGCCACTTACGATCGTAGAGCCACGACACCCCTAGTTAGCTAACCAACTTTTACTCTGTAAATATATCCCTTTCTCCACAAGAGAAGGGATTCGATCCAAATGTTATCTATACTCTACATAGCGATCCGATTCTCCATCTAGCAATCGGTCGATACGGAGCCACTGTCCCAAGAGTGCAACTTTCATTCTCAAAGCCATTCCTCAGCGAGTACACATTCCGCTAAGCTGCTCATCTCTTCGAGCACAACAAACGAAACCTAACCTTCCATCATACATTCAATCGCCTCACACTTTCATCTACACATTACTCTCTCATCCTCGTATCTTTTTATTTGACTAAAAAAGATTACTAATTTGAGTGTCAGATGATGTATTGGGGAGCAAGTCTCGCCATTCTCTGACTTCTCATTTGTTAGTTTGGTGTACAGGATTCAGGTTTAAAGTAACAAAAATCGGACCCATTTTCTGTCGGACACCCTAATTAGACGGCTTCTTAATTTGTTCAATAATTTAGATCTAAGAATATATCAATGGAATAGTATTAGCATCATTAGGAATATATTTATCATAGACAGATAAATTGAGATAATGTAATCAGTGGAGGGGGAGATAAAATACCTGTAAATCAGAATTTCCTTTAGAAAATTTCCCTTCGTACATTGAAACTTCTAACTTTATCTTACCAATTTTCTCAACTTTTCCCTCTTCCCGTTGTCTTCCTCTGTACTAATTCGGTAAAGAAGAAAACCTCCATTATTTGATCTTACAGAGTAAACATCCTCAGACTGTTTGACTTAATTATCAAGCATGTCAAATATCACCCAATAATAACTCTCCATCTCTGTTCATTTCTTCCAATTTCCCATCAGCCAAACAGAGCACAAAAAAATGTCGACTAACCTTGAAACGAAAAATTAGGGAAACTCACTAACCTCTTCCGATTTCTCTTGGCAGCTTCACGTGCTTTGCGCTTCTTCCCGTCCCGCTTGTTCTCAAAGAACATCCTCCTCTTACACTCTCGAATTACACCAGCCCTCATGACCTCTCTTCTGAACCGATTCAATAATCTATCTTCCGGCTCGTTCTCGTCCACCACTACCTGCACGTTATAGGTTCCCATAAGCGTAATAATCAGCCGATTTCCGGCTTTCGGGATCTGAAGAGACAGAGATGGTAAAGAGACAGGAAAAGACAGGTGGTTTTTCTGCGAAAGGGATTGGGATTCGGCGGTCGGACGAATGGAGAAGAGATTTGACAGGGAAAGCGATGCGGCAGCAGCCATGTCTTTGTTTCCTGAATTTGTACCGTTGTGTTGTTTTTACCAACTCTGAATTGGTGTCAGTGTTTGCTACTTCGAGTTTCTTTGGGATTTAAACTTCGTTTCTTTGGGGTGAAAATAGTGAGCCAATTTTTTCAAAGAGAATCGCTGAGTTAACACGTCCGAGATTGGCATGTTTTAAACAAGAATAGCACAATTGGCTAAGATAGTTTAAAATATTGTAATTTAATTTATAATATTATGAATTT
>JAODPA010057079.1:0-11322 GCA_025585075.1 Nepenthes mirabilis
TATTTTTAAAAATATGCACATGACACAAGAATGTTGGATCAAAAGTGAACACCCATACATTAGAGGAGCATACATCGTGATGGGTATGCCAGAATATGGGCTGGCCCAAGGTCAAAGAAAGCCCAAAACAGCCTGCTGAACGTTCAACTTAAAAACGACCTAACAGGATACGCAGGCCCAAATCCTGATAGGCTCAAGATAGTCAATGCCAGCGTTGATCGTTTAGACCTCAGCAGGTGGCCAACTCGCATACAGAAGATCAACTCGAGCGTTGATCGGATATACTGTAGCGGCAGGCCCAAAAAGGCCTTTTACGGACTTGGCCCACTTCAGCCTACGATTCAGCAGACGACCAACAACAGCTCTTTCAGCACCTTCCACTATCTCAACCAGCACTCGAAAAGGACATTGACAAAATCAAAGCCTTTTCCATAAGGAAGGCGCCAAAATTTTTCAATCTCCTACCAATTTCGGCTCTCCAACGGTAAAATACATAGAAAGAAGGTGAGTAACTTGGAAAGCCGCTAACCGCCATGAAGGAAGCAATCTCAGCCAGTTAGGCAACTGGCGCCTCCCTGTAAAACGAAGGTCGCCCAGAATAATGTCAGGGATCGCACCTTCCAACTGAGGAAGATCACGCTGTCATCCTTTAAGTAAACCATAGAATTTTCATTCAAGGGACATACAATCTCTTACGTACACAAGCTTACTTACTCAAACTCTGACTGAGGCAAGCTTTGATACACAAAAGACGAACTCTTACTCAGACAACTAAAACGCTAACTCAGACAACGCAAAGCCCTTACTGAAAAGTCACCCACGAACGCTGACAGAGTACTGGACAGATGTTCATCATCTCCTCCTCTCTACCCAGGCATTCGTCCTCCAATCCCACCAAAAGGGCCTCTAGATTCCTGAAGACCTACTTTTCTTTCCGAGAGTCGTTCTCGGGAGCTTCCACGCTTTCGGAACTTCGCTTCCTCACGCTCTCTGTGAGTAGGAAGCAATAGCTCACGTTCTTGACAAGCCAACATTCCCGACCGATCAACTCCCTCTCTCCCTCTCTTGCTTTCCAGTTTACCTTCCCTGCTTAGGAGGTTTTACTGACTTGAGCGTCGGAGTATTTTCAGTGGGACAACCTTCCATTGACACACTGACCTCTTGTTTATTTTAGTGGTGTACAACATTCGAACTCAGTAAATGGAGCCGGGTTAAGTAATCCAGCCGAATCTGAATCTGTTCGAAGTCGGATCCAGGTACGCATCATTAGCGTCGTCTGTGGGAAGCGCCTACAAAAGCCAACCACTACTCTGCACAACGCTCTTTTTTCACCGTCTGATTTTGATTTATTCGCAATGGTGAACACGAGAGTCCATGCTAGCGATCCTGATAGAGACGTCACTTATCCCGACTAGGACCACGCAGCTGGTACCACGGTCAACGGGACAACGGGCAGAGTGCCAGCGCCCTACTTTCAACAGCTGATAGAGCAGATGCAGGCTAATAATCGTCTGCTCCAAATACTCTGCACTCAAAATGAGCAGCGACAGTAAGCGACCGCTCCGGCAGCCGTTCCTGCACCGGCCACCAAAAAGGGTGGCAAGAGGTAAAAGAAGCCAGTCAAAAGGCCCGAGAGATCCAAGAACAATCCGGTCCTAACTTCCTCACGTGTTCTTGGCTAGAACAGACCTGAAGAACGTTCCAAGAGCACAACTTCGCGAGAAAGTCCGGAGAGAAGAAATCCCCGATACTCTCAGGTAGAAGACAGGAACATAGTCTAGGAGCAGGCCTCCAGGACTGCCAGGTCCGCTGGAGGCAGTAGCCAACCAACTGCTGGACCCTCTAGGGACAAGACAGAATTGAGGACTTACCTCAACTCCAAGAGATCTGCAAATGCCGCTGCGTAGACCCGCGAGTGGATAAAATTTGAAACCACGTGTTCCAGGACGAGGAACACCCTATCGACTTGGACCATCCTTCTACAGCGGAGATCTTGAACCGTCCACTGCCCACCAAGTTCAACATGCCTTCCCTTGACTCATACGATGGGAGCAGTGATCCGGTTGACCACCTAGATCACTTCCGCACCCATCTGAGTCTACGAGGGTTGAAGACTCAGCGATGTGCCACTGCTTTACGCTCACACTGAAGGGAGATACCCGAATCTGGTTCCACCACCTCCATTCAGGCACCATCGGTAGCTTTCGGGAACTCACGGATCTCTTCCTGGCTTAGTACGCCTCAAGTCGACGGGAAGAGAAGTAGCCGTGGCACCTCTCACACATCAAGCAGAAGCCGGGAGAGAACCCACGACGCTTCCTAGACAACTTTGTGGCAGTGGCCAGACGGATTTTCCGAATCACGAAAGAGCTGAAACTGGGCAGTTTCATTTCTACACTGACCTATAGAGACTTCTTCAAGCACTTGGCTTATAGGAATCCGCAAACCTTCCGGGAAGTGGAGTCCATCACCCGGGCCTACGTTGCAGCAGATGAGGCCAACGAAGCGAAACGTCCAGAGTGGGTAGATCAGCCTCAATCATTCCCTGGAGAGGGTAAAAGGAAGTACGGCGGCAGTGATTACTCCCGCCGGAAGCAACACCGGACTGGGCCCCTAGAACGCAGAGACTACGGGCCCACCAGCTTCACCACTCTGACGGACACGGGCTCGAACGTCCTCATATAAATCCATGGAGATAAGTTCTTGAAGTGGCCAAAACCACTAAAGAAGGACTCTGGGAACCAGTCAAAGTACTGTGACTTCCACCGCTCGGTTAGGTATTCAACTGAGGATTGCAAGACACTGCAAAGGAAAATCGAGGAGCTGATCTGTAGAGGCCATCTCACTAAATTCGTCAGGGGCTCCGGACAGAGCTCCGGAGCGGCTGGCGGAGAGAGGCAGGAGCAGTCACCTCCCCAAAATCGGGTTGCAGTAGGGGTGGTTAATATGATTACCACCCGACCTGCTAAGAATCCAACCGGTGGCGAGGAACAGTGGACTTGGAGGAAGAAGCAACGAACGGCGGATAACACCATTAGCTTGAATAATGATGATTTAACTCATGTAATATCCCCTCATACTGATACCCTCGTTGTATCCGCACTCGTTTCGGATGGTAGTGTTGACTACCAATTGAAGCGAGTGTTTGTCGATAATGGAAATTCTAAAGATTTACTTTACTTGGATGCGTTCTTCAAATTAGGCTTAAAAAAGAATCAATCAAAACCTGCCTAAGGCCCATTGTACGGCCTTGACAACGAGCCTGTGCGTGTTCAAGGGACCATCCAATTGGAGGTCGCATTGGGTACGTATTCGAAAATAGCAAGCCGAACACTCACCTTCCGGTGGTTGACCTACCCTCTGTGTATAACGCCATACTGGGCAGACCTTGCTTGACAGCGTTTGGGGCTGTCACCTCGATTCTGCACCTTAAGATAAAATTTTTAACGCCTTATAGTGTGGGAGAGGTGCTGGGTGACTAAGTTACTGGACGAACTGTTACATGTCTCAGGTTACCCCTAGCGGCACCGCTAGAACAGTTGGAAAACTCGACCATCGAGATGAGACAACCCTTCAACAAGCGCAGTCCGGTGAAGCCATGGATCTAGTCCCACTGGATCTGGAGGAATCGAAAAAGTGTGTACAGATCGGCGGCTCACTTACCGGACTACTGCGCGATGAATTAATCGCGTTCCTGCGACGGAATGCTGACCTCTTCGCATGGACTCCAGCAGACATGCTTGGGATTCCGGCAGAGATGATGGTCCACAATTGGGGCTGGATCCAGGCCGAAAACCCGTCAGGTAAAAGCGGAGAAATCACTTCATTGAAAAGCTGATCGCCGTCCGAGAGGAGGTGAAGAAGCTGCTGGACGCAGGTTTCATTAGAGAAGTCCACTACCCGGACCGGCTCTCTAATGTCATCCTCTGGTGAAGAAAAGCAACGAAAAATGGTGGATGTGCGTCGATTTTATCGACGTTAACAAAGCGTGCCCGAAGGACAGCTTTCTCTTACCCAGGATCGACCTACTGGTTGACTCAACAGTCGGACATGAGGTGCTAAGCTTCATGGACGCCTATTCGGGTTATAACTAGATCCGAATGAGTCTGGAGAACGAGGAACACACCTCGTTCATGACTGATCATGGCAACTACTGCTACAAAGTAATGCCTTTCGGACTGAAAAACGCTGGAGTAACCTTCCAACAGCTGGTCAATAAAATGTTTAAAAAACAGACTGGTCTCAACATGGAGGTCTATGTCGACAACATGCTCGTTAAGAGCAAGGTCACCGGCGACCACATCCGCGACCTGACAGAGTCGTTCGAGGTGCTCCGTAAGCATCACATGAAGCTAAACATGGCTAAGTGTGTCTTCAGAGTAGCCTCCGATAAATTCTTGGGCTTCATTGTCTCCCAACGGGGGATTGAGGCAAACCCAGAGAAGATCAAGGCTCTCGCCGACATGGCTCTACCACAGAGCGTAAAGGATGTCCAGCGATTGATTGGACGGCTGGTAGTACTGTCCCGCTTCCTCGCGAAGTCTGGTGACAAGTACCAGCCATTCTTCAAGGCCCTTAGAGGGACAAAATCTAACGGGTTTTAAGGGAAGGCAGACTGCCAGATAGCTTTCGATGAAATGAAGCGGTATTTGGCCAGCTTGCCGTTGGTGTCACCCAAGGGCAGAGAGAAACTATACTTTTACTTGGCGGTGTCGGAGGCGTCCCTCAGTTCTGTCCTCACGCGCCAGGACTTCGACACTCAATGGCCGATCTACTACGTGAGTAAAATATTGACCGGCCTAGAGACCCGCTGCTCGTATGCAGAAAAATTAGCCTTGGCACTTATATTCTCCGCGTGGAAGTTAAGGACTTATTTCAGGCCAACCGGATAGTGGTCCTCACGGACCAACCTCTAGAAAGTATACTCCAGAAAACTGACATTTCTGAGCGGTTGGTAAAATGGACTATTGAGTTGGACGAGTTCGATATCGAATTTCAGCTCAGGCCTGCTGTAAAGGTGCAGGCGCTGACTGATTTCATTGTTAAAATTACAACCCGGGAACAGCCCAAAGAAAGCACGAAACTGCTTGACGGAGTTTTGGAATGGATACTCCACGTGGACGGATCATCTACGGACACTGGCAGTGACGCTGGAGTGGTCCTTACGACCCTCGACGGATTTGAGGTGAAATACTCCCTCAAGTTCGATTTTCTAGCAACCAATAATGCTGCGGAGTACGAGGCCTTGTTAGCCGGATTACGATTAGCCAAGGAATGCTCTGCCAAGAGACTGGCAATTTATAGCGATTCTGAACTAATCGTTAACCAGATTAACGGAGGCTTTGAGACGAATAACCCTCACCTGGCCAAGTATTTGGCAAAGGTAAGGGAGGCTGCCCAGGGTTTCGACAAATTGACCCTGGTTCATGTTCCTCGAACTGAAAACTGGAAGGTGGATGAGCTGGCCAGAGCGGCTGCGGCTGAAAATCCGGAACAGTACTCGAGGGACATGCGGTAGATCCTAAATGCTCCCAGCATCGAGAAACAAGAGGTAATGCAGATTTTCGAAGTGAAAAATTGGATGATGCCTTACCTTAGTTATCTGGCTGACGGATCATTATCAGAGGACTCGGAGAATGCCAAACGGATCAGAAAGACGGCCGGCTAGTATGCTGTGATTGATGGACGGTTTTATCGCTGTGGCTACTTGACCCCATACCTCCGATGCCTAACTCCCAAAGAGGCTAACTACACTTTAGGCGAAGTCCACCTCGGGATCTGCGGATCGCACATTGGTGGAAAAAACTTAGCCTTCAAGGTCATGCGCCAAGGTTACTATTGGCCCTTCATGAAAAAGGACGCGCTTGAATTTGTGAAGAAATGCGAAAGCTGCCAGCTTCACAGCAACTTTCACCGCCAGCCATCCGCGGATCTGAAGACCCTTTAGACTCCTTGGTCCTTCGCGTAAGGGGGCTCGATCTTCTCGGCCCGTTTCCCATTGCCACGGGGTAAAGGAAGTTCATCATCGTGGGTATCGACTATTTCACCAAGTGGGTCGAGGTCATCCCACTAGCAAAGATTACGGTGCATAACGCCCTGGAATTCCTCCGCCAGAACATCATTTGTAGATTCGGCATCCCTGAGGTTGTTGTGACCGACAACGGGACCCAATTCTCAGGAAAACGTTTTACCAAGTATTGCGCCAGCCTGGACGTCAAGCTGGTCCACACTTCGGTGGCATACCCCCAAGTAAATGGACAGGTGAAGGTCACAAACCGAATGCTACCCATGAGTTAAAAACTAAGTTGGAGGACGCAGGGGGCTCCTGGGCGGACGAGCTCCCCTCCGTTCTCTGGTCTTATCGGACAACCCCAAAGGAACCAACCCGTGAGACGCCCTTCAACCTCTGTTATGGGACTGAGACGATAATCTCGGTCGAAATTGGGCTTCTAAGTCTTAGGGTGGAGTCCTTCGACCCATTGGCTAACCCCCAAAAAATCAGGGAGCACCTAAACTTGTTAGAGGAAGCTCGCGACGCCGTCAGAGTACGGACGGCGGCCTACCAACATCGAATTACCTGATATTACAACAAAAAGGTTAAGGCACGACAATTTGATATTGGAGACCTGGTCCTACGAGGCGTCAAAACCACAGGCAAGTTGGCCAACTGTAATAAGCTCTCCCTTAAATTGGTAGGGCCTTTCCTCATCTCCGCTGTACTGCGAAATGGAGCCTACAAGCTTCAGAGCCAGGACAGGAAGCTGGTTCCGCGAACGTGAAACGTAATCCACCTCAGACGCTACTTCCAATAGAAGGCACGGTTATGTATTTGCATTATCTTGTGTGCATTTGCTTGCTTGTTTTAAATTTGCCTAAAATAAGTGTTTACTTAGCATACTACCTACCCCTCCTATGTGCATGTATATGTGTTTGCTTTACAAGTTACCCGACCTAGACTGCCCCTAAGTCGGGAGGGTCCTCATCCTCTCATTAATAAACCCTAGTCATCCAGGCAGCCCACAAGTGGTCGAACATGAACCTCGGTCATCCGAGCGTCCCATTAGCGGTCGTATTCAAGCCTTGGTCATTTAGGTGGCCCATAAACGGTCTAATATGAACCTCGGTCATCCGAGCAGTCTGTTGGCAGTCGTATTAAACCCTGATCATCCAAGCGGCCTATTAGCGGTCGTATTTAAACCTTGGTCATCCAAGTGGCCTAATAACGGTCAAAATCTTAGGGGGCTTACGCAGCACACACAACGACCTCCTCTACGAGGAGATAGTGTGATCAGTCAGCGACGGTCGAAGGGAGAAGCATCCTTCTCCAACGCTGGCCGTCCAAGTCAGCACCTGGGCAGCACCACCAAGTCGGTTAACACAACCGCCTGCAAAGCCTAAGAACCTCACTTCTTAGGCAGCACAACAATGGCAGCCGGCCAACCAAGTTGGTTGTCCAATGCAACAAGAATGCAAACACAAAAGCAGTAAAGGAAAATGGATACAAAGTTAAAAAAAACTTTCATTTTATTGCTTCTGAATGTGTTACAAGATACAACTTATGTACATAAATACGATGGAGGTCCCAAAAATATACAACATAAGAGGCTACGGGGCCGGCGGATGCCTCTGACTGTCACAGGGCTCCCCCACGAGGTCGTCTCCGTGCTGCGCCGCTCTGTTGCCTAGATTGATGAGGTCAACAGAAAAGTCGGGATCGACCAACCGCACAAGGCGCCGACTAACGTTGACCCCCTCCAACAGCCGAACATGCATCATGCCCTCAACCCCGTGGGAGTGGATACGGAGACTCAAGTGGTTCTCCAAGGTTGCTACTTGCCCGACAAGTCGATTAATGCGCGCTTTGGCTTGATCACCCTCTTCTTTCAAATGGGCAACCTCGACCTTCAAGTCCGCAATCTCAGCCTTCAAGTTGGCATTCTTCGTTTCCACTCCTGCCAGGACAGTCTTGAGGGCAGCAGTCTCCTCACGGTGCTCCCCCCCGAAGCAGCCAGCCTAGCGTCCAGCAAGGCGATCTCCGCCTCCCTATCAGCGATCACTGGGTCTCGCTGCTCCATCGCCTTGATGACAGCAGCAGCCAACTTCGACGTCTGCACAAAAGACAAACGAAGAACATGCTAGAAATCCAGGAAATGATAAAGTATGCAAAAGCCATCGCAAAGAATTATACCTCCCAAATTCTCCTCACGGGCCTCTCGGGCCTAGCCTCTAGACCTAGCCCAGGCGGCGGTGGGCCAGGAGTGACGTCCTCTCGAGATGAGCTGACAGCAGCCTCCTCTAGGATCTCATCAAACAACCATTCATCAATGTCGTCCATAGCGACCGCAGGCTCCCCAACTGCAGCCTCCGCAGCAGCTGCTGGAGGATCAAACTCCACCATTGGCTCCACAGTAGGAGTCTGCACGACTGGAGAGCCAACAAATGGCTCCTGTGCCTCCACCACTGGCTCACAGGCGGGCTCCGTAAGGGACTCTGTTTGCACTGCTCGAGGAGCCGCTTGGGCGCGAGCTGCGCCAAGATGATATTTTCTCCCATGGCCACCGACATGTCTTCGAAGGTCTTTTCCATGCCCGTGGAACTGCCGGGGCCACTATAGATCCCGGTGGTGACGTAATCGGGGCACGACAACGACGAGGAAGGCGTCTCCAACACCCTCTTAGGTAGCGGACCAATAAAGCCTTTATCAGTTGGGCGGATACGGATAAGCAGATCCTTGGAGTCCTCCGGCCGCATTATCCTTGCCGGCGGCATGGGCTTTTGAACCGGGGAAGGCGGTCCCTAATTCACCTTCTTGGTCTCTGCCCTAGAGACCAAGAAGTCCCGCTTGAAGTCCGCAAGGTGGTCTTTGACCAACTTGATCAACCACTCTAAGGACGCCGTCTCCGCCACAGACGGCGTCCCAGTATACACCTCCAGCACCTGGCCCCAGTCTTTCGCAAGGGCCAAGTCACCCCCACACTCACAAAAAAGAATTGGTTCTTCCAGTTCTTGAGCGAGTCATAAATGGCCGTGTTTATTCTAAGGCCAGGAGGGGGGACGAGGGATATCCATTCGTCTTCCTGATTTATTTTAAAGAGCCCCTTCACCATCGGCATCGTCAACCTCTTTGAATGCTTGCGAAGATAAATATAGAACGTACAGATATACCGTACGGCGTTGGCATGAAGTTAAAAAACTGGGACTCATAGGGCTTGCAGGATCGACCGCAAGTCATCCGACAGTGGAAGATGGAAGCCTCTCCTCAGGTGGGCCTCGTATATAGTAATGTGCCCTGCTGGTGGAGAGAAGGCCCTGTCGTCCTTGCCCGGGACCCTCCATATTGAACTCAACGCACAATACTTTTACGTCACCCTCTCTAAGGACAGAGGCGATGTTGGCGATGGAGGCCATGGCTGGAAAAAAAGGCTAGGGTTTTTTGGAGAAGGAAAGTCAAAGACGAAGAAAACGAAGCAAGGAGGCATGGAGGAATATTCAAAGCGTGGAGGGAAACTTGAACAGCAAAACGCCTTAAAACCCCTCAGAAAGGGCGCCGTCAGTCCTGCTACGTGTCGCCTTCCTGTTTGGCCCTTCAAAAGGCAAATCTCCAACCCATTAATGGCCCAGATATCCACCAAGTCAAAAGAAGACGCGTGTCTACTTTTGGCCTAACAAGCCGGTTGACTGCCTCGTGTCAATCAGGGCTCGCAGAAAGCCTTCCGGAACTGACCAAAGACAGTCAACAACTCCGGTCAACATTCTTCTCCGAAACTGACCAAAGACGATCAACAGCTCCGGTCAACATTCTTCTCTGGAACTGACCAAAGACGGTCAACAACTCTGGTCAAACATTCTTTTCTGGAACTGACCAAAGACGGTCAACAGCTCCGGTCAAGCATTCTTCTCCGGAACTGACCAAAGACGGTCAACAACTCCGGTTAACTTCACTCTCCGCCTTTCATAGAATCCTCCGGGATCCTCAAACGACGAAGGGCAGTGAGGGGCATCCCATCATGAACATACCGAAGGGCAGAATTCTAGCCACCGGCATTGGGGTCTAGTGATGTGTATGCCGGAATATGGGTTGGCCCAAGGTCAAAGAAGGCTCAAAACGGCCTGCTAGACGGCCAACTTAAAAACAACCCAACAGGAGACACAGGGCCAAATCCTGAGAGGCCCAAGACGGTCAATGCTAGCATTGACCGTCTAGACCTCAACAGGCGGCCAACTCGCATATAGACGGTCAACTTGAGCGTTGACCAGATGTACTGTAGCGGCAGGCCCAAAAAGAATTTTTACGGACCTAGCCCACTTGAGCCCACAATCCAGTAAACGACCAGCAACGGCTCTTTCAGCACCTTCCACGATCTCAACCAGCACCCGAAAAGGACATTGACAAAATCAATGCCCTTCCCATAAGGAAGGCGCCAAATTTTTCCAATCTCCTACCAATTGGGGCTCTCCAACGGTAAAATACACAGAAAGAAGGTGAGCAACTAGGAAAACCGCTAACCGCCGTGAAGGAAGCAATCTCAGCCAGTTTGACAACTAGCGCCTCCCTGTAAGAGGTAGGCCGCCCAGAATAACGCCAAGGATCACACCTTTCAACAGAGGAAGATCACCCTGTCATCCTTTAAGTAAACCCTAAAATTCTCATTCAAGGGATAGACAATCTCTTACGTACACAAGCTTACCTGCTCAAACTCTGACTGAAAGCAAGCTTTGATACACAAAAGACGAAATCTTACTCAGACAACTAAAACGCTAACTCTGACAACACAAAGCCCTTACTGAAAAGACGCCCACGAACTCTGACAGAGTACTGGACAGAGGTTCATCATCTGCTCCTCTCTACCCAGGCGTTCGTCCTCCAATCTCACCAAAAGGGCCTTTAGAATCCTGGAGACTTACTCGACTTTCCGAGAGTCGTTCCTGGGAGCTTCCACTCTTTCGAAATTTTGCTTCCTCACGCTCTCTGTGATAAGAAGCAATGGCTCACGTTCTTGATAAGCCAACACTCTCAACCGATCAACTCGCTCTCTCCCTCTCTTGCTTTCCAATTTACCTTCCCTGCTTAAGAGGCTTTACTGACTTGAGCGTCGGAGTGTTTTCGGTCGAACAACCTCCTACCGACACACTGACCTCTTGTTCATTTTAGTGGTGTGCAGAATTCAAACTCAGTGAACGGAGTCGGGTCAAGTAATCCAAACGAATCCGCATCTATTCGAAATCGGATCCAGGTACGCATTACATCGCTTATCCGTAATGGAAAGGAATGTGATGTTCCTTTTTTCCACCTTATCAAAATAGAAATCGAACAAAATATTA
>JAODPA010057090.1:0-11322 GCA_025585075.1 Nepenthes mirabilis
ATAATAGTTATAGGTTTACAGATATAATAAGGATATTAAATAATTATGTATCTAATATAAACTGAACAAGAGTTAAGGTATTTGTTGATCAGTCTTTAAGTCGGCTAATTTCAAATGAATTTTTTAGTTAACAACTTATAATTTGAATGATTTTACATTGGACAATCTATTTAAGAGTTTTACTCATGAACAAATTCTCTCAGACAAGCTCTCAGACAGGCTCTCAGACAGGCTCTCAGACAAGCTCTCGAACACATTCTCTAACTTACCTTCAAGAGAATATACATAACACGCTCTCTGAGACAACAAAAGAGACTTCCTGATACAGTCTTACTCATGAACGCTTACAGTGCCTGAGCAAAGACTCTCCTTGTCTTTCTCTCTGCATAAGCGTTCACTTTCCATCCCACCAAAGGGCTCTAGATTGCAGGAGTCATTTCAGGCTCTCTGATAACTGTTTCCCAAAACTTCCGTGCTTATGAGACGCCACTTCTACTCACTCTCTGTGAGCAGTAAGCATTATCAACGGGTCAACACTTCCGATAAACTTATTCCCTTTATTCTCTTTTACTTATCAGTTCACATTCCTCGATTCGAAAGCCTTTTATTGATTTGAGCGTCGGAGTATTTTCGGTGGGACAACCTCCCATCGACATGCTGACATTTTGTCCACTTTAGTGGTGTGCAGGATTCAAACTCAGTGAACGGAGTCAAGTCGAACCATCCAGATAAATCCGAATCTATTCGAAATCGGATCCAAGTACGCAATATTGGCGCCGTCTGTGGGAAGACGCTACAAAAAGCCAGCCGTGTTTCCTAGAAACTCTCTCCGATCGACAGAATGGTGAATACAAGGGCGCAAGCAAGCGAGCCTACCCGAGACGTGATTTCCCTAAACAAAGACCATACCATCGACGCCATGGTCAACGGGGTAGCCGGTGGAATCTGAGCATCCTTTTTCCTGAACCTGGTGGAGTACATGCATAATATGAATAGGATGCTCTAAATACTATGTGCCCTCCAGGAGCAAATTCAGCTGGGGGTTGCTCCTGCAGTGGCCCCAGCACCGACATCCAGAAGAGGAGGCCAAAGAAAAAAGTTCCGGCACAACGGATCGGAAGACTGATCAGCGCTCCTGCGCCCATGTCCTCACATGCTCAAAGCCGTTTAAGGAGCGAGGAGCGAGAAACCAGCACAGCTCCAGATGAAAGTCCGGAATGGAGAAACCCTAGATACTCCCGAGAGGAGTCTAGGCCCCAAGTTCAGGAGGGAGCCTCCCGAGCCCCGAGATCAGCCAGGGACAGCAGCCGTCCGATTGCTGCACCAGCCCGAGAAAGAATGGAGTTGAGAGCGTATCTTAATTCCAAGAGATCCGCTAACATCGCTCTAGCAGACCCAAGGTTGGAGAAGATATGGAACCGCATCTTCAAAGACGACGAACGCACCACCAACGTTGACAGATCTCCCTTCACGGCGGAGATCTTGAACCATCCTATGCCGGCGAAGTTCAAGATGCCAGCCATTGACTCTTACGATGGGAATGTGCATCCTGTCAACTATCTCGCCCACTTCCGCACCCATCTTGGTCGACAGGGGCTGGACGACACAGCCATGTGTCACTGTTTCCCACTCACACTAAAAGGGACGCCCACATCTGGTTCCGTCATCTCCCTCCAGATTCGATCCAAAGCTTCCAGGAGCTTGTGGATCTCTTTTTATCGCAGTACGCCTCCAGCCGTAGGGAGGAAAAACGGCCGTGGAATCTGTCGCATATCAGCAAAAAAACGGAGAGATAACATGGAGATTTCTAGATCGCTTCATGGTAGAAGCCAGGCGGATTCCCCGACTCATTGAGGAAATAAAACTCGACAGTTTTATTTCGGCACTAGCGCACGAGGAGTTCTTTAGGCACCTGACGCACAAGAATTCGTAGATCTTTCGGGGAGCGGAGGCCATCACCAGGGCCTATGTGGCAGTAGAGGAGGCGAACGAGGCAAAGCGTCCAGATCGACCTGAACAGCCTCGCTCTTTCCTGCCGGAAGGAAAGAGGAAGCACAACGGTGGTGATTACTCCCACAAAAAATACCACAAAGCTGGACCACTGGAATGCAATAACCACGGACCCATCTGCCTGACGCCCTAAACTGATATGCGCTTGAACATCCTTATGCAGATCCGTGGGGAGAAGTTCCTCAAGTGGCCGAAACCACTTAAAAAGGCGGAGGGAGGAAATCCAGCCAAGTACTGTGATTTTCACCGATCTCCCGGGCACTCTACAGAGGACTACAGGACTCTTCAAAAGGAGATTGAGGAGCTCACCAGGAGGGGCCACCTCACCACGGAGAACAGCCATCGTTGTATCAGCACTCATTTTTGACGGTAGTATCGACTACCAGATAAAACGTGTATTTATTGACAATGAAAATTCACGTGATTTACTTTACCTCGATGCGTTCTTTAAACTCGGTTTGAAAAAGAGTCAGCTAAAATCAGCTGAAGGGCTATTGCATGGCCTCGACAATAAACCAATTCCCGTTCAAGGGATGATCAGACTTGAAGTCACCCTAGGAACATACCCAAGGACCGCAAGTCGTACACTCAACTTTTTGGTAGTCGACTTGCCCTCCGTGTACAACACAATACTAGGCCAGCCAGATCAACGGTGTTCGGGGTCGTCACTTCAATACCACACCTTAAAATAAAATTTTCGATGCCATACGACGTGGGCGCAGTGTTGGGTGACCAAGTCACTAGGCGGACATGTTATATGTCCCCAATCGCTCCTAACGACAACGCTAAAACAATGGGAGAACTTGATCATCGAGACGAGGCAATCTTGCAACAAGCGCAGTCTGGTGGGGCGACCGACTTAATCCCACTGAATTTGGACGATTCAGAAAGGTGAGTACGAATCAGCGGCTCACTCACAAGCACGCTACGCGAAGAACTGATCTTGTTCTTGCAGCAGAACGCCGACATCTTCGCGTGGACTTCGGCTGACATGCTCGGGATTCCTGACCGGATAATGGTTCACAAGCTTGGCCTCGACCCGAATCGAAAACCTATCAGGTAGAAGTGGAGGAACCACTCCGTGAAAAAATTGATCGCCATTCGAGAAGAAGTAAAGTAACTGTTGGAGGCCGGGTTCATCAGGAAGGTTCAGTACCCTGATTGGCTCTCAAACGTCATCTTGGTAAAGAAAAACAACTTGAGGTGGAGAATGTGCGTTGATTTCACCGACGTTAACAAAGTTTGCCCGAAAGACAACTTTCCTTTACCCAGAATCAATCTGCTGGTGGACTCGATATCCGGACATGAGCTCTTGAACTTCATGGATGCCTACTCAGGTTACAACTAGATCCGAATGAGTCCGAAAGTCAAAGAACACACCTCGTTTATGACAGATCAGGGAAACTATTGCTATAAAGTAATGGCATTTGGGTTGAAGAAAGCGGGAGCCACCTACCAGCGGCTGGTGAACAAAATGTTTGAAAAACAAATCGATCGCAATATAGAAGTCTATGTCGACGACATGCTCATCAAGAGTAGAGTTATGGGTGACCACATCAACGATCTGGCAGAGTCCTTCATAGTGCTCCGCGAACACCAAATAAAGTTGAATCCGGCCAAGTGTGTCTTCGGGGTGGCCTTTGGAAAATTCTTGGGTTTCATAGTCTCCTAACGAGGGATCAAAGTAAACTCGGAGAAGATCAAGGCCCTCGCGAACATGACTCCTCCACGAAACGTAAAAGAGGTCCAGTGACTAACTGGGCGATTCGGGGCCTTGTCCCACTTCCTAGCGAAATCTGACGACAAGTATCAGCCATTCTTTAAGGTGCTGCGGGGAACGAAATCAAATGGCTTCCAATGGACGCCGGACTGCCAGACGGCTTTTGATGAGTTGAAACGATACCTGGCTAGCCAGCATTTATTAACATCACCCAAGGTCGACGAAGAGCTGTACCTCTACTTGACAGTATCAGAGTATCTCTTACCTCCGTCCTCGTAAGCCAGGGTATCGATGCCCAACGGCCGGTCTACTACGTGAGCAAAATATTGACCGGCCCAGAGAGGCGCTACCCATGCACGGAAAAACTGGCCTTAGCCCTGATATTTTTTGCGCAAAAACTGAGAGCCTATTTTCAGGCGCATCATATCATAGTCCTTACCGACCAACCTATGAAGAGTATACTTCAAGAACTTGATGTTTTTGGGCGGTTGGTAAAGTGGGCTATCTAGTTGGGCGAGTTCGATAGTGAATTCAGACCCAAGTTTATGGCAGGCTATGACAGATTTTATTGTGGAAACCACGACCTCGATCCTCGAAGAACAGCCCATGGGGAACCAAGGGCAGCGCCTGGGAGCTCCGAAGTGGATGCTCCACATAGACGGGTCATCCACTGACACAGGCAGCGTGGCAGGGGTGGTCTTCACGACCCCTGACGGGTTTGAGGTGAAATATTCCTTTAAACTCGACTTTTCGACAACCAACAATATCACCGAATACGAAGTCCTATTGGCTGGGTTAAGATTAGCAAAAGAATGCTCAGCCAAAATACTTGCTGTCTTTAGCGATTCCGAACTGGTTGTCAACTAAGTCAATGAGAACTTCGAAGCGAATAACCCGCACATGGCCAAATACTTGGCCAGAGCAAAGGAGGTGGTCCGCAACTTCGACAATCTGACCTTGGATCATGTTCCTAGAATTGAAAACTGAAAGGCTGATCAGCTGGCAAGAGCAGCAATGGTAGAGAATCTGGAGCAGTACTAGAGGAATGTGAGGGAGATCCTAAGCGCACCCAGCATAGTGGTGCAAGAGGCAATGCAAGTCTTCGAAATCGAGAATTGGATGACCCCTTACCTGAGATTTCTAGCAGATGAAACGTTGCCGGAGGAAGCAGAAGAAGCTAGTGGAATAAAGAGAACGTCCGGTTGGTACACAATAGTCGAAGGGCGGCTATATCGCTGCGGCTACTTGACTCCATACCTTCGTTGCCTAACCCCAGAAGAGGCGGACTATGTATTGAGTGAAGTGCACATTGGGATTTGCGGGTCGCATGTGGGCGGCAAGAATTTGGCATTCAAAATCATGCGGCTGGGCTACTACTGACCCTCGATGAAGAAGGACGCACTCGAATTCGTAAAGAGGTGCGAAAGCAGCCAACTTCACGGCAACCTTCGTCACCAGCCGTCCACAGAACTGAAATCCCTTCAGGCACCTTGGTCCTTTGAACAATGGGGGCTTGACATTTTTGGCCCATTTACCATTGCTACCGAGTAGAGAAAGTTCATAATAGCTGGTATCAACTACTTCACAAAGTGGGTCGAGGCAGCCCCACTGGCCAAAATCACCAAACACAATGCACTTGAGTTCGTCCGCCAGAACATCGTCAGCAGGTTGAGCGTTCTAGAGGTCATTGTGACTGACAACGGAACCTAATTCTCGGAAAAATGCTTCACCAAGTATTGCACTAGCTTTGAGATTAGGCTGATCCATACTTCGGTGGAGTATTCTTAAGCAAACGGACAGGTGGATGTCACAAACCGGACGCTACTCTATAGGCTCAAGACCAAGCTGGAGGACGCAGGGGGCTTGTGGGTAGACGAGCTCGCCTCGATCCTTTGGTCTTACCGAACGACTTCGAAGGAATCAACGCGCGAGACACCTTTCAGCTTCTGCTGCGGGACTGAAGCGGTGCTTCTAGTGAAAATCGGGCTTCCGAGTCTAAGAGTGGAATCCTTCGATCCGCAAGTTAACTCCCAAAAGATTCGGAAACATCTAGATTTGCTAAAGGACGCTCGCGGGGCCGCTAGAATACGGACCGCAGCCTACCAGCATCGATTCGTCCCCTACTACAACAAGAAGGTGAAAGCGAGGCAGTTCGATATTGGAGACTTGGTCTTACGGAGCATCGATGCCACGGGAAAGGTGGTCGACAGAAACAAGCTCTCCACCAACTGGGAAAGGCCTTTCCTAGTCTCCGCCATCCTGCGAAACGGAGCATATAAACTCCAAAACCAGGACGGGAAGTTGATCCCACGGACGTGGAACACGATCCATCTCAAAGACTACTATTAGTAGGAACCCAGGTACGTGCCTTGCAAACCGCATGTGACTTACATTTGTGTGCATGATTCGACTAAGTAAAATGAGTATTTCCTTAGCATGCTGCACGTACGTGTATATATGTGTGTGGTTTTTCATTGTAGGTTCGAAACGACCTAGGTTGCCTAAGTCGGGAGGGTCTTCACCATCTCGTCACCAAATCATGGTCATCCAGGCGCCCCGTGGGAGGTCGAACTTAAACCCTGGTCATCTAGGTGGCCCGTGAGAGGTCGAACCTAAACCCTGGTCATGCAGGTGGCCCGTGAGAGGTTAAACCTAAACCTTGGTCATTCAAGTGGCCCGTTAACGGTTAAAAGAAAGAAAAAAAATCTGAGGAGGCTAACACAGCACGCGCGACGACCTTGTTCCCAAAGAGATAGTGCGATCAACCAGCAATGGTTAATTGGAGCGAGACGCCAAGCTGTACTCATGGGCAACGGCCTAGAAGGCAACTTCGACGCTCCAAAAATAAAGTCAGAGGCCAACTAGTAACTCACTCTACTCAGTTGACCGCCAAGAATGCACAAGATGTAAAGTACAAAGGCAGAAACATGTCTACTTGTATTATTGTTTAATCAAGATGTATATCATAAAATTAAAAAAAAAATGTACAACCACAAGAGTTATGAGGTCGGCGGGGGCCTTTGGCTGTCACGGGGCTTCCCTACAAGACTGTCTCTACGCTGCGTCAAGTGGTTTGATAAATTGATGAGATCAACGGGGAAGTCGGGATCAACCAGCCACACAATGCGCCGATTGATGTTGACCCCTTCCCACAACCGTGCGAGCAACATACCCTCAACCTCTTGGGGGCGGATGCAGAGACTCAAATCATTCTCCAAGGTTGCCATCTGCCCAACAAGTTAATCGATACGTTCTTTGGCTCGTTCGTTTTCTTCCTTTACACGGGCAACCTCAGCCTGTAAATTCGTGTTCTCCACTTCCACACCTGCCAAAACAGTCTCCAGTGCAGTTGTTTTCTCACGGTGCTCTGCCACCGAAGCAGCC
Organism: Nepenthes mirabilis; assembly: GCA_025585075.1. NCBI lineage: Eukaryota > Viridiplantae > Streptophyta > Magnoliopsida > Caryophyllales > Nepenthaceae > Nepenthes > Nepenthes mirabilis. Next base: position 7,115 of record JAODPA010057090.1, read on the forward strand.
AACTTCGGATCTAGCGAGGCGATCTCTGCCTCCCTGTCAGAGATCACCCGATCCCGCTGGACCATCACCTTGGCAATGGCAGCAATCACCTTCGCCTTTTGTAGAAATGACAAACGAAAAATAAGTTAGAAATCCTAAAAGGAGAAAGTATGTAAAAGGCATCGCGAAAAATTATACCTTCCAGATCTCCGCACGAGCCTCTCAGGCCTGGCCTCCAAACTTCGCTCAGGCGGCGTTGGGTCGGAAGCGACACCCTCTCAAGCGGAACTGGCAGCGGCCTCCTCTAGAATCTCGTCCAAGAGCCCCTCATCAACGTCATCTGCAGCGGCAGTAGGCTCTCCGGCTACGGCCTCCGCAGCGGCTGCCGGAGAATCAAGATCAACCACTGGCTCCTCAGCAAGTGTCTGCATAATTGGAGAGCAAACAGATGGCTCCTGTGCCTCCGTCGGCGGCTCACAGGCTGGCTCCTTAAAGGTCTCCGTCTGTGCCACATGAAAAACCACTTGCGGCACGGGCTGCGCCAAGATAACACATTCTCTCTTGGCCTCCGGAAAGTCCTCAAAAGATTTCTCCATTTCGGTGGTACTGTCGGGGCTGCTGTAAATCCCGACGGTAATGTAATTGGGCCTCGAAGACGACGAGGAAGGCGTCTCCAACACCATCCTTTTGGGCCGCAGATCGATAAAATTATCTTCTGTTGAGCGGGTGCGGATAAGCAAGCCCCTGGACTCCTCCGGCCTCACCATCATCGCCTGCGGTCTGAGCTTCTGAACCGGGGAAGGCAGTCCCTAGTTTACCTTCTTGGCTTCTACCCTAGAGACCAAGAAATCCCGTTTGAAGTCTGAGATATGGTCTTTGACCAATTTGGTCAACCATTCTAAAGACGCCATCTACGCCATAGACGGCATCCCAGTGTACGCCTCCGGCACCTAACCCCAATCTTTCGCAAGGGGTCAGGTCTTCGCCACACTCACAAAAAAGAACTAATTCTTCTAGTTCTTGAATGAATCATAAATAGCCGTATTTATCTTAAGGCCAGGACGGGGGACGAGGGAGATCAATTCACCTCCCTGATTTATTTTAAAAAGTCCCTTCACCATGGACATTGTCAACCTCTTAGAATGTTTGCGAAGAAAAATACAAAGGGTGCAAATGTACCATACGATGTTAGCGTGAAGTTGGACAACTGAGACTCGTAGGGCTTGAAGGATCGACTGCAAGTCGTCCGGCAGGGGAAGACGGAGACTGCTCCTCAGATGGCCTCGTATATCGTCACATGCCCTGCTAGTGGAGAGAAGGCCCTGTCGTCCTTGCCCGGGACCCTCCACGCAATATCCTTGGGAATATTGAACTCGATACACAACGTATTCACGTCACTCTCTCGAAGAACAGAAGAGATGTCGGCGACGGAGGTTGAGGCCATGGCTAACAGAGAAGTTAGGGTTTCTTAGAGAATGAGAAAAGGTTGAAGACGAAGAAGGCAAAGTAGGAGGAGTGAAGAATACTCAGAACATGGAGGAAAACTTAAACGGCAAGGTGTGAAACGCTTTAAACCGCCTCAGAAAGTACGCTATCATTCCTGCCACGTGTCGCCTTCCTAATGGCCCCTTATAAAGTAGATCTTCTGACGCATTAATGGCATGGATATCGGTCCAACAAAGAGAAGACACGTATCCACTTTTGGCTTGATAAGCCGGCTAATGGCCACGCGTTAATCAGGGCTCACAGAAAGTTTTTTGGATTCTGGCCAAAGACGGTCAACAGATTCGGTCAATTTTTTTCTCCGAACCTGACCAAAGACAGTCAACAGATCCGATCAACTTTCTTCTCCGGATCTAACCAAAGACGGTTAACAGATCCGGTTAATTTTCTTCCCCAGATCTAACCAAAGACAGTTAACAGATCCGGTCAATTTTCTCCTCTAGTTCTGACCAATGACGGTCAACAGATCTGGTCAATTTTTTCCTCCAGATCTAACCAAAGACGGTTAATGGATTCGATCAACTTTCTTCTCCGCTTTTCATAGAGTCCTCCGGGATCCTCAAGCAATGAAAGGCAGTGAGGGGCATCCCATCATGAACATGCTGGAGGTCAAAATTCTAATCACCAACATGGGGGCTAGTGATGGGTATCCCATAGTTGGGCTGGCCCAATGGTCAAAGAAGGCTCAAATAGTCTGTTGGACGGTCAACTCCAACATTGGCCCAACAGGAGGTAAAGGCTCAAAACGCTTCCTTGACAGTCAACACTAGCGTTGACCATTGAGAGCAAGCAGGTGGCCAACTCGAACGGTCAACCCGAGCGTTGACCGAAAGTATTGTTGCAGCAGGCCCAAAAATGCGGTAAACCTGCTACGGGCCACGCCCAATTTGACAGGTGATCTCGTGCACGAAAAACAACGATCTTTTCATGATTACACGCTTTCCTAAAAACTGATCTTCTCCAAAAAGGTAGCAAGGAATTCGGCGCCAACAATGGAGTCTAAATGGTCACGAGAGCATGAAAGGGAAGCAGATAATTTGAATATCCGTTACACTGTTCAGAAGGAAAAGGATCCATCAAATCACGCCTTTCATACCTACCACCTCAGAGAAGGCCGCCATTGTCAGACCAGAAAAACACGCCACCTTGACCAGAGAATGTGGCTCTCCTACTATCTATACAAGTTTGGAGTCTTCATTCTGGAGGACAAGGCAAAAAATAAGCTCGCAAACAAGCTCTCAGACAGGCTCTCAGACAAGCTCTCGAACACATTCTCTAACTTACCTTCAAGAGAACATACAGAACACGCTCTCTGAGACAACAAAAAGAGACTTCCTGATATAGTCTTACTCATGAACGCTTACAGTACCTGAGCAAAGACTCTCATTGTCTTTCTCTCTCCATAAGCGTTCACCTTCCATCTCACCAAAGGGCTCCAGATTGCAGGAGTCTTTTCAGGCTCTCTGAGAACTGTTTCCCAAAACTTTCGCGCTTATGGGACGCCGCTTTCACTCGCTCTCTGTGAGCAGTAAGCATTCTCAACGGGCCAACACTCCCGACAAATTTATTCCCTTTACTCTCTTTTACTTATCAGTTTACCTTTTTCAATTCGAAAGCTTTTTACTGACTTGAGCGTCGGAGTATTTTCGGTGGGACAACCTCCCGTCGACACGCTGACCTCTTATTCACTTTAGTTGTGTGCAGGATTCAGACTCAATAAACGAAGTCAGGTCGAACCATCCAGACGAATTTGAATCTATTTGAAATCGGATCCAGGTACGCATCAAATTTAAATTAATGATTTAAATATCTAATCCTAATTCAATTATTGATATACATTACACTTATATTTTAAGCCCAATTATGGGATTCTAAATCCAAAATAATTATTAAAAAAATTATTAAAATTAACTAAATAATTTACGAAAAATATTTGAGATGTTACATAGAGTTTGAGAGTAGAACATCATTTTCTTATGTTCTTCATGTTTTTCTCTTCTCTTACACTCGCCTTTTTTTTGCCTCTGTCCTTTGGTGCTCGTTCTGCATATATATACTGGTTGGCAATCACCTATTTTGTAAGGGGTTTGCGTGTGCAAGAAAGTCTGCCACAAACTCTACAAAACCCATCCCATCGCTCTGTAAAACCTACTGATTCTGAAAGTCAATTACTCTTTTTAAGACGTGCGTACTCTATAAAAGCTGTCATCTTCTCTAAGATGTCACATTCATCCATTTTTGCAGTTGACAGAGTCAGCCACTAACTCTGCTCATAAACTTTCCAGGTTAAACAAAGTTTTTGGCCATTATGAGTCATCAGGCCTTAACAGAATCTTTGACCACTACTTCTTTTGGGCTAATTAGCCACCTGGGCCTCCTTAGTATAAGGGCCCAATTCATGAAAATGGACATTCCAACTGGACCCTGGATATCAACACCCATCGACAACATATCTGAATTTAAAATAATAATTTAGGCAACTTAATTATTATTATTTTTTATACCACCCAGGCTGCATGAATTTACTGTCATTTTTCTTAAAATAGGCTTACTCGTCAATTTGATTTTAATCGATCTTCCAAATTTTGGAATGCTTAGACGCCATTTATCAATTCTCCCATAGGCCTCTTTAATTATTCAATATTGAAATAACTATGCTTGCCAGAAGCTCGGTTCATCTGTGGAGGAGATTATTCGAAATAGATAGATAATTAAACATTATTAAT
>JAODPA010057101.1:0-11322 GCA_025585075.1 Nepenthes mirabilis
TTCATAATCAAAATATTAAACATATTCTAACTAGTGCGTAGAACATTTTATTTGTTATTTCATTTCATTTGCTTAGTTGTTACTAATTAATCGGATTGTTCACTATCAAGTGGTATAACCTAATGTGTTTTGATGAATTTGTTATAATCAAATAACAAAAATCTTCACAAAGATTTTTTCCCGTTTATAAAGAAATCTTCTAAATAAAAATCAAAGTGTCTTTCTTTGCCGTATGATTATTATTTATGCAAATACGTCATGATCTTATCTTATTATAAGTTTAAAAGATTAGCATGATAATTAATCTTTACAAAGATTTATCTTCAACTTAATATAAGTGAAATTTCGATATGCTGCCCAACTAGTTGGTCCAATAAGAGAGTAAATGGCCGAAAGTGTGGCAGGTAACACCCACATTTAAGCTATATGGGTGGCTGCTGACACTACGTGGGTGGCATCTCTGGCACCAGAAATCAGACCAAATCAGACCCTCCATCATTATTAAGATGAAGTGATGGGAGGTGGGTCCTCCTTTAATAATGAACTCTATGAAGAGGAGTCTCAAGGCAAAAGTGCAGACATAGTTGAACATCTATTTCACATTGATATTGATATTTACCCAAGTGTTCACAATCACAATCATTATGCTAAAGTTTCTACCTGCCACCATATCGACAATGGTACACTTCTTAATTTTCTACAGTCACGGTGGTAACTTAAAGATACAAATGAGGAGGTAATTCCGAGACGCTATCAATATTACATAATGTATGTTTAAGATCGTCGGGATTTATTGTTCCTCGCCATCAGAGTCAATTGGGCATGATCCATCATCGACATTGGCCAGTGGGTCAAAGAGGGGTGAGCTTGGATCCATGCATCCGGGTACGAGATCCAAATTGCAGCGATCGCCCTTAGTAGAATCGCATTATTCATAGAAGTTAAGATAGAGGTTCATAATTTGATTCAAACTTTCAGTTTAAAAAGAACAGAAAGCTCAGGAATGAATGATTACAGCAAGGAAGCTCAGACACTTACCCCTTCGACGGTCAAATTACCGATCATAGCACACCTTGTGACAATGATGTCTGTGTCCGGAAAGATCGCTTCATGACAGGCTCCCTCTCTGCTCAACTCTCCAGCGAGGCCCTGCGTTTCGAAATGTGTGCACGATTGATAATTAGGATACAGTATCACAAAATTTGCATAATACTATCTATAAAATCTGTCCGAGGTTTTGATTCTGCTCTCACGTCGTGGAACCGCCCTTATTAGAGAATGACTATTCAATCTGACTAACAAACATGGATGAAAATATCAACAACAGTTAGAACCATATCGGTATTAATCATATCGTATGATAGGTATCAGTATCGGATACAAATTTTGTTGTTAATCGAACATAAAGGTCAAATCTTGGCTAATATAGTCGATATCATAGTATATTGAGAATTTTTGTATTGGGTACCAAGACTATGGATTGAGCAGATGGGACAGTCCAAAGCAAACAAGAAATAACAGTACAAAAAAACAAGTGGAACCAACAAAAACAAACGAGCACGGACAATAGGAACATCAAAATACACCAACAAGAACACCACAAGGCACCAGGAACACAATACAAAGGATTGAAGACTGCTGATGAGGGAGGATCCCAAAAATCAAAACCACCTTTCTTCTCCAACTAGCAAGAAGATTTGATTCCGGGGATGCGCTGACCTTTCCACCATGTTTAGTATCTCAGATTAAAGGACAGCCCAATATATGAATCTCTTGTTATGCACAAAAAATTATTGGACTATTTTGAATCTATTTTATGAAGTTTTATCTTACATTGTACAAGATATGTTGGATCGTTGGTCACTTCCCTGTGAGGCCCATACCCATTTGACTTGTCGTCCGATAGCTTGTAAGAGGACATCACTATATTGTACTATTGATCTGAAAAAATTACAGATCGGCACGCAACAGATGCCTAATGCACGCATGAGTGTCGAAAATAGTAGGTGCGCGCTCAATGTGCGCCCGAAGGACACTAGAAGCATAGAAAACAATAGGCGCACGCTAGAGGCACGCCCAAATACTGAACCCAGTAGTGCCCACGCTCGAGCACAGATTCATAGTATAAAAACGCATTGATGCATTTTTAGGGTGAACCATTAACATTTTCTAAGACCTAGAGCATTGTCTTTGAGAGAAGAAGAAGAGAAAGAGATAGAAAATAGAGAATATGAAGATTTGAGCATCCGGTTGAATTCTAAATCGTGTTCTACTCTCCACCGATTTTGAGTATGCTATTCTTGGAGTTGAGAAGAATAATTTACCGGTCATATTTCTACTCTTTCATATTGTATTCATTATTGCTCGATTTATTTGATACAAAGTGTTGAGCCCTTATATTTTATTGGGGTTCGTGTAATCTAACTTTTGTATAGTAGAGATATTTCGTATGTATTGTCCCATGATTGTTCTCTCTCATTTTAAAAAATTTTTTTTTACGTAAAATCGTATGTTCCTCATTATTTGTAATTATTATTATTTACTCGTTGTGTATTGTTAAATATTTACTCGCTGTTCAAATAAGTGGTCCAGGCCCAATAAGCGGTATCAGAGAAACAATTATTTGTATAGTGTATTAAAATTTATTTGAATTGATGAAGATTGGAAACAAAATGATTTGTTTGAATGGTACAAACTATGATATTTGGAGGAGCAATGAAAAAGATTTGTTATTTGTTAAAACAATGTATTTTCTGGCATTTGATATGCAAAAGCACGAGTCAAAATTCGATGAGAAATGAGTTTTTGAATATGAACAAGTTTGTGGCTATATACGACAATTTGTTGACGACAATGTGTACAATTACATTCGAAATGAAACAAACACAAAAATGTTGTGGTAGAAACATGAGACACTATGCTTCAAAAACCGATAACAACAAATTGTACCATTTGATGAAATTGATACAGGTAAGTTACAAAGAAAGCACATCAATAACTGATCACTTAAATGAATTTTAAGAATGTGTGGACCAATTGAGTGTTATGGGTATCAAGTTTGATGATAAATTGCTGGACTTGTAATTGTTGACCATCTTACCGGACTAGTGGGACGTGATATGGATCACCATCGTTAATACTATTTGACTCTAAAAATAGCAATGAGAGTCGTGATGAATGAGGAGGTGAGACGTTGATTACATGGCTCTTCTTCTTCGCACTTCGAAGCGCTAGTCTCTAAGTCACAGGGAAGAAATAAATGATATAACCCTAAATCTGGCAAGCAAGGAAGAAGCATGCATCGGTCAATGTATCAAAACCTTGAATACCATCATTGCGAAAAAAAAAGCATATCAAGAAGCACTATTACAAATGGAAGCATAGGAACGCAAATGGCAATGAGAAGAAAGCGGATAAAACCCGAGATTAGGAGAAAGCCTCAATTGTTACCAAAAGCAACCTTTTGTTGGTATGTAAGAAGGATGAAGTGATCAATTTAGCGGATCACAAAACCAATTGATTGGTGGATAGTGGTGCCTCACTTTACGTCACATTACAAAGAAAATTCTTCACATTTTACACTCTTGATAATTCTGGAATATTGAAAATGGGTAAGGAGGGTATATCCTGAATTGTCAGTTGTGATCTCGTAAGTTGTGATCTTGTATGCCTTACCACCAACAATGGAAAAAAAAATTGTTGTTGAGGAATGTACATGTCCTAGATATTTGGCTAAACCTAATTTTAGCGAGGAAGCTCGACGACAAAGAATTTTGCAACACATTTTCTAAAGGGATATGGAAGTTGACTAGAGGATCTCTAATAGCTTTCTGGGGTAAAAAGGTTTCTAACTTATATGTGTTGCAAGCCTCTATTTCAGCTGGAGATGAGCCTGTTGCTAGAGGTGAAAAATCTTCTAATTTAGGAGATCGACGATTGAGCCATATGAGCAAGAAAGAGCTGAATTATCTAGCTAAAAACTTCTTTCGAGGTGTGAAGGAAGCCAAACTGACAATTTACTCTCACTGCATAGCGGGAAAGCAACGGCGAGTTTCATTCCATGAAAACTTGTCTACGAGAAAGGCCAATCTTCTTGGGTTGGTCCACACCGACATATGTGACCCTTCAATGTGAAGACACTCAAATGAGTACTTTACTTCATTACATTTATTAATGATTATTTAAGAAAATTGTGGGTATATCTGTTGAAAACGAATAATCAAACCCTTAATATCTTCGAGCAATTCCATGCTCTAGTAGAGAGGCAAACGGGGAAAAAGCTAAAGTGCATCTAGAGTGACAACAGCGGTAAATATATTGGAATATTTGATTTATATTGTCGGATACATGGAATTTGACACTAAAGGATTTCACTAAAGACACCGCAACTGAATAGGCTGGCTAAATGGATGAGTAGAACGCTGATCGAAAGAGTTCGTTGTGTGCTTTCGGAGGCAAAACTCCCTGGTTCATTTTGGGGGAAAGCCTTGAATGTTGTAACTTAAGTAATCAACCTATCACCGAGCGATCCACTAAATAGAGAAATCCCAGAGAAGGTGTAGTCTGAAAAGGAGGTGTCCTATGACTACTTGCACATGTTTGGGTGCAAGTTCTTTATTTCCATCTCTAAGGACGAAAGATCTAAACCGAAGGCGAAGATAAGGCAGTGCATCTTTTCAGGTTACAGGGAAAATGGATTGGAATATTGGTTTTACGATTCGATAGAGAAGCCTGTTTGATTGAGAGATATGGTGTTCGTCGAGAATGAGACAATTGAAGATATCGAAAAAGAGGCAAAAGTCATTTCCAACAACAATGACAACCGATTTTGTGATATGAATCTTGAGTCCATAGTATCGGTGCCTAGTCATAATGAAGACAGTGATGAAGGCAATACTGAAGAGGAAGAAGACTATAAGACTCCGATGCTCGATAATGAGAATGATACTGTTCCTCATAATGTTGATAAATCCGTTGAGACCTTTCCACTTTGACGATCCACAAGAAATCGAAGGCCTTTTATTTATCTATCGGCAATTGAGTATATGCTGCTTACCGATAAAGGTGAGTTCAAAAGATATGACGAAACTATGGAGGATGAGCACAAATCGGAGTAAATAGAAACCATGTAAGATGAAATAAAGTCATTGTAAGAAAATCACACATTTGAGCTGACAAAACTGTCGAAAGACAAACGAGTGTTAAAGAATATGTGGGTCTTTCGCTTAAAGGTTGATGAGAACAACCCACAACCAATATATAAAGCAAGCCTGGTTGTAAAAGGCTTTAATCAGCGGAAGAATGTTGATTTTGAAAAGATTTTTGTCCCGATTATGAAGATGTCTTCAATCCAGGTAATACTTCGATTGGTTGCAGTTCTTGATTTGAAAATTGAACAATTAGATGTGCGAATGACTTTTCTTCATGGTGACAATGAGGAGGAGATTTATATAGAGTAGACAAAGGAATTCTGTGTTGAGGGGAATGAACATTTATTAGTCATGTGAAAAAAAGTCTATGTGGGTTAAAGCAAGCCCCGAGACAATGATATAAGAAGTTAAAATTTGTTATGGTGGATCAATGTTATTAGAAGACAATTTCGGACTATAATGACTTTGTTCAAAGGTTTTTTGAAGACGATTACGTTATTCTCCTACTGTATGTGGATGATATGCTTATTGTTGGGCGAAATATCTTCTGGATCAACGAATTGAAGCAACAGCTCAAGAAATTTTTGTCACGAAGGATTTGGGGTTGATGGAGCAAATTTTGGATATAAGAAAATTTTGTAACTGTAAAGCAAGGAAATTGTGAATGTCCCAGGAGAGTTATGTGAAAAAGGTGTTTCAACGTTTTAAAATAGAAAAGTCGAAATGAGTAAACACTCTGTTGGCCAATCATTTTAAATTAAGCAACTGACAATACCGTTCTTTGGATAACAAAAGGGCAAGCATAAGAGGTGTCCCCTACTCTTCGACCGTGGATAGTTTGAGATATGGTATGATGTGTGCGAGACTAGATATTACTTATATTGTTGGAACGATTAGTCATTTTCTTTCAAATTCCAGTAAGGAGCATTGGTCCATGGTGAATTGGATATTGAGGTACCTCCAAGAAACTTCCAAGTTGTGCTTGTATTTTAGAAGTGACAAGCAACTTCTGGTTGGGTATACTAATGCAGACATGACAGGCGATATTGACTCTCGAAGTCCACCTCAGGGAACCTAGTTATATTTGCGGGAGGAGCCGTTTCTTGGTAATCTAAATTGTAGAAGTGTATTGCTCTCTTGACCACCGAGGCGGAATTTATTATTGTGACGGAGGCAAGGAGATGCTATAGATGAAAAAGTTCATTCGAGAACTCGACTTCAAATAAGAACGATATGTGTTATTTTGTGACCATCAAAGCGCAATTTACCTTTACAGAAACTCGTCATTTCATTCCAATCAAAACACATTGATGTGAGATATCATTGGGTACAGAATGTCATTGACTCAGAGTTGTTAGTGCTGGACAATGTCAAGACCAAGAAGAATGGATCGGATATGATGACCAAAGTGCTACAAAGGGGAAACTTGAAATTTGTTGAACCATTATCGAGATGATGATTGTCCGGATACGGTCGTGAGGAAAAATTTGTTGGATTATGGGTCACTTTTGTATGGGCCCCATACCCATTTGATTTGTCATCTAGTGGCTCAGACGAGGACGCTTGTGTATTGTACTGATCTGAAAAAAATTACAAATTGGCGTGTAATAGGCACCTGATGAACGAATGAGCGCCAAAAACAGTAGTTGCACGCTCGAGGCGCGCTCAAAGAGCCGAAAACAGTAAGCGAGTGCTCAAGGCACCTCGAGGGGCATCTGAAGGGCCAAACCCAGTAGCGCCCATGCATGAGGCATGCTCGAGCGTTAGCACGCATTATAAAAATGCACTGACGCATTTTTAGTGTGAACTACTTGCATTTTCTGAGACCTAAAGCGCCATCTCTGAGAGAAAAAGAAGAGAAAGAAGAGCAAAAGGGAGAAGAGGAATATTCGAGTATCGGGTTGAGTTTTAAATCGTGTTCCAGTCTCCGGCGACATTAGGTATGTTATTCTTGAAATTGAGAAAAATGTTTTACCAATCATATTTCTAGTCTTTCTTCTTTACTCATTTTTACTCGGTTTATTTGATACAAGGTGTTGAATCCTTATATTTTATTGAGTTTGTGTAATCGAACTTTTACATAGTGGAGATATTTCAGATGTATCGTCCCATAATTTTTTCCTCTCCTAAAAAAAATTTTCACGTAAAATCGTGTGTTCTTCGTTATTTATGATTGCTATTATTTGCTCATTTTGTGTTGTCGAATATTTTCTCGCGGTTTAAATAAGCAGTACAGGCCCAACAAGGTAAACCTTCGAAAAGTAGCCGAGCTGCTCCAGTCCACCATGACCTTTGGGGTCTCCCAGTGCTATTTTTCTCACCAAACCTTGAAATTGAGATCTTTGTGGCCTACTGAACTTGGGAGTTTTATGTGGATTAAGTGAAATCAAGCTGAAATTATTGATTCATTACCTCATTGAAGAAACTGACTGGTTTATTTCGCCAAGCCTTGGGAACTTGAAACTGCAGTCTGTAGGGACCATCCCACTTGTCGCCATTTGTGAAGTAGAAAATTAAGTTCAGAGCTGCAGCAACGTAAAAGGACCACATGAATAAAAGAGTGCCAAAGAGTCGGGTGAGTGGGTGAATTGGCACTCACCATGCTTAGGAATGCAAATCTGAATAGTATAGATTGGAGGATCAGCTTTGCCTCTAGTTTTCCGAAGCATTGCTCTTGGCACACCACCACACATGATGGGTTGATTAAATCCACCTGCAAAAATTTATCAATCACCTTAGAAAAACAAATCCATGAATGATGAGCCTACAGAAATAGCCTCTCTGCAATATAGGGATAAAGTTGTATAAATCAGTATTATTGATGCAATAAGCCTCTGCAATTGGCCATCCTTTTGTTTACCTCAAAACAAAATTATCAGAGAATGTTTGAGTTTCAATTTGCACAGTTTTGCAATTCTAACTATCTGATTGAAGTGCTTGCCAAATTATAGATTTAGACAATATGTAAGCTTTTTTGCCAAATGCACACATAAATGGGAGAACCCTTCTGATACGATCCTAATTAAAAATAATTATTTTATTGATAGCATAGCTACTATCTATAAATGTTGGTGACATGGCAAGTATCATTCAAAGTTTTACCCTCAATCACCGAATCTTAAAGGAAGAATTAGAAGATTGAGCCTTAATTAAGAACATGCAACCCTATGTACTCCACCCAAGCCTTCAGTCACCTCCCTTGGTTGGCTCAAGAAGATTGAAAATAGGAAGAATTAATTGTCTAATTTAATAGCCTAGGTTGTCCTAAATTTCTATAAATTAAGGATAGTTCATTTGATTAAATACCACATAGTTTATTATCAACTTGTATTTTAAAATTTTCTTGGAGTGCTAAGTTTGATTTGGGGGATTCCAAGTTACGTTCCTTATTCTCATTTTGTAAGTTGTTCTTCATTAAATTAATTCAAAATTTTCTATTATTCCTCTTCTCTCAAAAATTCTTCTTTCCATTCTGAACAGTATTTCAAAACTCAAAGTGCAGAGTTTTACAATTGTAACTATGTGATTGAAGTGCTTGCTGAATCATAGATTAGACAATATGTAAATATTTTTGTAAAATGCACACGTAAATGAGGAATACCTTCTCTATGTGCACTCCTGACTAATTTATCAGATCTTTTTTTTGTGTGAATTGAATATGAAATAATCATGATAATTGTATTCTTCAATGATTGTTGCCCCTGTTCCCCACACCGCTTAATGAAATTTCTTTCTTCCAATAGCTTGGAAAACTATGAAATTCACCAGAATGCATAAGACAGCTCAAATAAGAAGACATCCACTACTAAATGATGCCATTTACAATATTGTTAATTTCTCCATTTGCCTGAAGTAGTCTGTCGCTAGACATGCTTTCAATTTCTAAGCTTCATACCACCATATTCTTTTATCTTGATCAATTTCATTCTAGTGAATGACACAAGATTTGTGTGGCTAAAATCTATCCCGAGGAACAATTACCATTGAAAGCAATGCCAAAATCTTCATTCGGAACAAGCTTGTTGGCAGATGGGTTGTAGAAAATCCTTAGCCTTTCTCCCTGTTGAATTTTTAACTACAGGATTAGAGGAACAGTGATACACTGAAAATTATTACATCTGCAGTAGCAGTTAAACATACAGAAGTAGGAGGAAGACCGTTCATTGTTTTCCAGTATACTGGAGCCCTTCCCAACTCAAACTTAGACCATGTAGGCAGTGAAAACCTGACAAAAGGGGGCAAGAGTGTTTCCATGTTGCATAAAAACACCTAGAAGGAAAGGTCAGGAGAAGATGAATGAAATTTCAAGAAGTGAATGAAACTCAAAATTTTATCTTGCCAGAAGCCATGGAGCTAGGAGGTTAGCGTGCAGCCTAACTACATATAGAGACTAAATCCACCACAGTCTAAAAGGTAATCATAGTACCAGTCCATGAAATGTGCAATTGATAGATGAGATATTTGAGGTACATACTCCTTTATTTCTTCAAATGGAGTTGCCACCACAGCTCTTACTTGTTGTGGATTGATCTTGATAGCTCTACTGCTCCTTGGAAGACATCGTCTAAGTGGAATACCAGTGAACTTACTATCTGCAGTTACAATTTGAGTTTCATGTTTCAGCACATTTAGTGCAAACTGTAACCTTAATTCATGTTTTTCCAAAAAGACTGCAGAGACCCTGAAGGGTTAGTCTCCCAACAACCGAAAAGCACCGCTGGAGAATTGATAAAGGATCCTGGTAGTAAACCTCAAAATCACTTTTGGAGGGAGCTAACAGTACATATTTATTTTTGCAGAGATAGTCAATTTGGAAAAGAAGGTGCAAAATCAATGCTTGTCACTGCGTAAGTCAGAAGGAGATTTACTGGTAAGTGACAGAGAAGAAGTTATATACTTTATAGTTGCAAAAGTGTCCAGTCAAACGATCTGTTCGCTTTTCACAGGATCATGAAAGGCAATTCGCAATGACAGTTTCACAAGCAAAACAAAACCCATTTAGAAGAAGGAAAATACGACAATTCTCATTCAGAGCACCATTTCAGTTCCTGATATTGAAGGTTTTCAAAAATTCAAACCCAGTTTCACTAAAGTTGGACTATTATGGATGTGCATGGACAGTGAAATTACCGAAGTAGGGGAGAAACCAAGTTCCAATAGAAAAATTATGGATCAATTGGGTACTGCAAAAATAAGGATTAAATTTCATAAGATTAGGTATCTTTTTAATGCATTATATTCGTAAAAGCTTTTTCCATTTCAAAAGAGCTGCAACTTTGCCAGACAAGGTGGAATTTACAATCGAGGGGGAAAGAAAAGAAAAAGGTATCAAACATGACAACAAAACAAAAAATTGACTTCCTAGCAAGTACTTCACTAGATGAAAGTTTTCTGAAGTTGTGTACGCATGCTAGAGTTGAAAGCAAAGAACCAACAGAAGGAATATCTTTATAGTCAGAACTAGAAATCGATTTATCGTACTGAATTGTGTTAGTAAATTGCATGAGAAAGTTACTTATAAAGTATCCAGATTGTATTACAATTAAAGTTTAAAAAACTTGTTGTATGAACATTTACAAAATCCAATATAATTACTTGACCACATACGTCATAAGCAACAGATATGCCGAACCAAACACGAAAGAACTAACCGCCTGCGCTTGCGCACGAAATAGAAGGGTTAGCAATGCTATCAGAGGAAGCTGAACGGCAAACTTCCAGAGGCTGCGTTGAAATCGCAAAAGTTCGCGCCATTAAACCCTCCACCGAGTGTGGCAGAGGAAGAGAACGGGACTAGTTTACTGACTGGGCAACAGAAGTTGATTTAGTGGCAGAGAATATAGAGGGAAATGGGATGGAGAAAGAACGAGTAGCGAACCACCCAAATAGCAAAAATATCTCTACCGATAAGAAGACTGATAAGGACGAGAAACCGACATGAACAACAGGAATCGCAAATATGGAAGATGCTCAGATGGAAATCCACAGGATATTTTGCCAGAGGGTCGAACTGTTAATTTAGCTGCATTTTGACAAACTCATGGAATCAAATTTCAAGTGTCCGTTAAATTAGAAAAAAAAAAAACCATGTTTTAAATAGTTTTTATTTCACTGTTTAATTTTTTATCATGTTTTATTAAACTTTTTCTTTGAAAAAACTCCTATTTTAACA
>JAODPA010057112.1:0-11322 GCA_025585075.1 Nepenthes mirabilis
ATTGGAGGAAAATGTGGCAGCGTGGGTATGAGTGGCCATTTATGTGTATATATATTTATGTATGTTGGTGCTCAGGCATTCATGTGTATGGACAAATAAGTATGCTTCAAAATATGGATGTAAGCACTCCTGGATGGCATTTATGATATATATATCTTGTATTAGAAATGTATGTTCTATATGTGTAAGTGGGTATATGTGTATATTCCAAATTTAAAGGATGATTAAAGAATGAAATTAATAGTGCTAAATATTGTGATAGAAATCTTGAGAAATTATTTGGAAAGGAATCTAATAAAAATATTGTTGGCCTAAGTCGTAAGTATCATTCCGAAATAAAATAGTGAAGTAGTTGAGCTGATCATATCTTAATCCATGTATTCCCTTTAGATGTCCTGAGATATGTTCCTTTGTGTTAGCTTTGATGGTGTGAGTACGGTCTGATCAGCACCGAATGACGTTCTGTTATTGATGTTGCAAAGCTTTCTTTGCATTATACTCGGTGTGTGAGTATGTGTATTTGTTGGCTTCTTACGGTCAAGGTTGAGGAGAGTGTGTGAAAACATTGAAGTATCTGGTCGAATGGGAGGTTTTGGTACTTTAATGTGGTCTACGCTTATCCGATACTGATTTTTGGGTCTTGGTAGTGTTGAGGTACATTGCCTAGTTAGGCGGGATGCTTATGGCCCTGTGATCATCGTAGATCATGATATCGTGGGTGTCATGACAGGAGATGCTGGGTTTGACATGTGAGTTATCTTCTGTACCTGGTAGAGTCAGAAGTGAAGCATGTAGATGAGGTCATCTGTCTTGGTTGAGTCAGATGATGAGTATGCTCGAGAGATGTTTGTACTTTGCAGGGCAGAGTCTCTGTAGACCATGGATTTGGTTGGAGGTCAAACTTGCAAGCATTGGGTACCCCGTGCAAGTATCCAACTGTCAGAGAATACACGCAGCCTTTAGTTCACAGTGGTAGAATAAGATCCGGGAGATTTCTTGTGATTTTCTATGATTGTGAGTACTTCATTTGTTGTGTTAGTAGTATCATTGTGTGGATTTTGAGATATTTGGATTCGGTGGAATCCATATTCATTGTGATCGTGATTATACTGGTCGTTCTCGCTGACATATAGACCGGGAAAATCCCCAATCATCGTTGATGTCGGATTCTAGGGGATTACCATTGTTTATTGGCACTCATGTTGTTTTTGGATGTGTGGGTCTTGTGGGACCTATTTTGCCTAGAGTCGTATTTACGATGTATTGTAATCTATCTCGGATATAGTAGGTTTTTAGAGCATGTTGAGATCTTGGTAGATGGTATCCGAGATTGTTATTGTTATTAGCATTTTTTATTATTTTCACTTGTTGGGTTTTGACTCACCATTGTATTTTCTTGGCTCTAGATTGAGTTAATAGCATTTAGCTTGGTGGGAAAACGCATGAGAAGATGGTCCTGGTAGCCAGATGATGAGATTAAACTGTTATTGAGATTTATGTATTTTTATTTTGTTAGGTTTATCATGATGTAGAAATTCAAGTGAATAAATAGTTGAAATGTGAAATTTATATTATTTGGTTTTAAATTTTTAGTCCGCGTGAGCAGCTCAGCCAGGTGTTTGAGTATTTAGGCTCAGATCGTCACTGTTATGGTAATAGAGAATTAAAGTTCTGTTGAAACACTGGAGGATTTTAAGAATTACTGATAGTTGAGAATATTAGGTGATGCAATAAGATATATTGAATTAGATTAATTCTGCTTGTTTTAAGTCTGAATAGAAGATTGTAAATCTTTTAAGGGACTTAGAGGATTTAGTATGATAAAGAATTGTGATTTGTAAAATGATTCGAGGATTTAGGAATCGGAGAAACTCGAGAAAATTTTGGGATTTTTTAAATAAGTTGGAGACTTATAATATGTTGGTGAGCTCTAGTCAATGAACCGATTGTATATCTCGGGGCTTAGGATCGGTTGATATTGTAGGTAGATAGTCTGTGGATGACTTAAAAAAAGTTAAATTAAGTTTATTCTGGGCTCTTTGTTTTTTGTAGGATATCAGAAGAACAAACTACAAATATGGCAGACTCGGCAAGAGCTTCCAATGGCAACCATGTGAAGAATTCTAAAGTTTGCGAGCACTTCAACAGGAAGCCCAACTTGTAGACCAAGCTATTCACACCTTGACTTGAAGCTCACAGATGGTGAAGATATCAACTTCTAGTGGTGCAACACTCGATATGAATGGGAAATCGAAGCAATTTACTCCATATTTTGGGTGTAAGCCATCACTACCATCATCAATTAAGCAATAAAGGACTATCGAGCATTGCAACAACCAACGTTGTTTTAAATTGAGAAGACCGGCTATCCTGCCAATTGTTGCAATGTATCGACATTAATGACTACAATGACATTATCTCTAGTGGGATAGAAGATCCTTAGATTGTGCTATGTTTATTGCCAGTCGGGGCATATTGCTAGGTAGTATGCAGCTCAACATAATAGACAACAATTTCAGAACCCAAATGGAGTTTTCACCAATTCTAATCAAGAGGCGCGGACTTTGTCTTATATGACAAAGGTAGCATACATACATTAGATGTTATATCCTACAATAATTAGAATTTAGTTCAATATATTTTGTGTCTTTTGCATTTTTTCTTTTTAGTTTAGGTATCGTTTAAAGATTATTCTGAGACATTGAGACCTTGCACAAGTAGTATCTGTCCTAAACAATAGAAGTGATTTATCTAGTATCGATTAGAAGCACTTAAGGGTATATATCTATGGGATCAGTGTTATCAACTGGATATTTATTTAGTAGAGGTTTATATTGCCTAGGAAGATAGTCTGTGATCGAGGATCTAAGCCAGATAGTAAATAGTCAAATATGGGATGGTGTGATAATAAAAAAAAATTTAAAATTTCTTGGAAATTAAAATTTATTAAATATTTGGGAGAGAGTTCGATAATGCCCTGTTGATATGCTCTATTATGTTGGGAATTTATGAATTAAATGTTTAAGGTTAAATGAATTGTATAACTATTCGTGATATGAATTAGATGCAAATCATTTGTGGTTAGGAAGTTGTTTCCAATCTATTGAATGTTCTAAATTATGATTGCGGATCAACTGATCTTCTCGGACGTCTTCATAACAATCTATGACCTCATAAGCCGTCTATCACGCATCTCCTCCCAATGAATCAAAGGACAATACTTCCTTCCATACAATACTTCGAAGGGGGCCAACCCAATACTCACCTAGTAACTATTATTGTACGCGAACTCCGCCAAGGCTAGATGGTCATCCCAGTTGCCTTTCAGCTCCATCATCGTGGCCCTCAACAAGTCCAAAATTTGAATGGTCCGTCCAGACTGCCCATCTGTCTGTGGGTGATAAGATGTGTTGAACTTTAGATTCGTTCTCAACTCACGGTGCTGAGTTTTCCAAAATTTTGAGATAAACCTTAGGTCTCGATCTAGCATGATAGTCGCCGGAATTGCATGCAACCTCACCACTTCATCGATATACATTCAAGCCAAACGATTTCTCGAATAGGTCGTTCGAATAGCCAAAAAGTGCGCCGATTTTGTGAGTCAGTCGACAATCACCCAAATGGCATCATGGTTCGTAGGCATCCTTAGCAATCCCGATAGGAAGTTCATAGATATATCTTCCCATTTGCAATTGGGAATAGGCAATGGCTGCAAAAGACCGAACGGTTTCTTATGCTCGACCTTCAACTGCTAGCAGATCAAACATCTTCCCACAAAAGCCATGATTTTCCTCCTAATATTCCTCCACCAAAATATCTTTCCAAATCCAGATACGTCTTATTAATTCTTGGGTGGATTGTATACCCGGACTGGTGAGCTTCCTTCATAATTTTCACCTTCAATTCTCCGACAATGGTTACACAGACTCAGTCTCGGAACCTCAAGACTCCATCAGCTCGAACATTAAAATTAACTCTAGAGTCTTGGTCCAAATTTTTAGCAATATCAGAGAAGAACAGGTCATTCATCTGCTCCTCCTTGATCCGTTTCAGTATCTTCCGCTGGACCCTGAAATGTGACAAAATCATCTAATTCCCTTGGGTATATCTTTGAATATTACAATGCTTCATACATTCCAACATCCGTATCTCCTTAATCCTCAAATGAGCCGCATAACACACCTGACGACTCAAAGCGTCCACTATTACATTGCTCTTACCCGACTGATACTGGATTTCACAATCGAAGTCCTTTAAATAATCCATACATCTCTTTTGCCTCATATTCAACTCTTTCTGGAAAATGAGATACTTGAGGCTCTTGTAGTCCGAATACACCAAGAACTTCTCACCATATAAACAGTCCTCCAAATTTTCAGAGCAAAAATTACTGTCGCTAGCTCCAAATCATATGTCGGATAGTTCTTCTCGTGGATCTTTAATTACCTTAATCCATAGGCTATCACCTTTTCATGCTACATCAAAATACAGCCCAAGCCTATCCTACTTGCATCACAATAAGCTTCAAACCCACCAAAACCTTTCGGAATCATCAGGATTAGGGCAGATGTTAGTCAAACCTTCAACTCCTGGAAACTTTGCTCACAAACATTCGTCTAGACAAACTTAACATCCTTCATTGTTAAGCGGGTCAATGACATAGAAATCTTGGAGAAATTCTTCACGAACCTCTAATAATAACCTAGCATCCGAAGGAAACTTTGGACCTTGGTCACCGTTGACGATCGGCTCCAATTAACAATAGCCTCAATCTTCTTCGGGTCTACGAAAATACCTCCATTCGAAGTAACATGACCTCAAAATGTAACTTCCTTTAGCCAAAATTCACACTTCTTCAACTTGGCATACAACTTCTCCTCCCGAAGCGTCTGAAGCAAAATCCTCAAATGCATGGCATGCTCATCATAGCTCCTCAAATAGATCAATCTATCATCGATGAACACCACAACAAATTTATCCGAGTAGGGTCAAAACTCCCGATTCATCAAATCCATAAAAGGAGTGGGGCATTCGACAACCCAAAAGGCATGACTAGAAATTCATAATGCCCATACCTCGTTCAAAAGGCTGTCTTAGCTACGTCCTCTTTCTTGATTCTCAACTGGTGATATCCCTAGTGAAGATCGATCTTTGAAAATACTTGCGCTCCTTGTAGCTGATCAAATAGGTCATCAAACCTCGATAACGGATACTTGTTCTTAATAGTGATTTTGTTGAGCTCCTGGTAATCGATGCAAAGTCGTAACCATCTATCCTTTTTCTTGACAAATAGAACCAGGGCACCCCAAGAAGATACGCTCGACCAAATAAATCCATTGTCCAAAAGCTCATGTAGCTGCTGCTTCAATTCCTTCAGTTTGGCAGGCTCCATCCTATATAATTCCTTGAAAACTGGTGCCGAATCAGGAACAAGCTCAATCTCAAACTCAATTTCTTGATTGAGTGGCAACCCAGGCAATTCTTTGGGAAAGGCACCTTCGAACTCGCTAATGATCAGGATATCCTTAACCGACACACTATGACTTCCAATAGTGCAGGCATAAGCCAAATAGGCTTGACATCTGAAATCCATCAAATGATGAGCGTACAAAGCTAAAGTAAAACAAGGTGGCTCCTTCCGCATCACGCCTTGGAAATAGAACGGTTCACATCTCGGAATGGTGAAGCAAACTTGCTTATGGAAGCAATCCACACTGGCATGATAACTCGCCAGCCAATCCATGCCCAGGGTCACATTAAAATCATGCATCTCGAGCAAAATTAGATCCACCGTCAACTGCAGTCCATTAATCCAAACTTCACACCTTGAATACAAGATTTCTGTAACTACCAATGATCCCGAGAGTGTAGAAACAACCAGAATATGATCTAAGATCCTCGGAGGGGACAACAAGTTACTTGCAAAACTTAGAGACATAAAAGAATGGGTCGAGCCTGAATCCAGAAGAACATGTGCAGGAGTACTAAAAATGGTGACGGTACCTTCTACCACATTTGGCAACGCCTCCGCATCTCGGGCCATAACTGCAAAGGCCTTTCTTAGAACGATCGGCTTCTTCTCCACCGACCTCCTCAGAATAGGGCAATCTTTAACCATATGGCTAGTCTTGCCACAATTTAAACAAGCTCACATCCGCTTGTAACATGGCTTTCCTCGGTGGAACTTCTCGTAATAATTACAAATATCATTAGTCACCGGCGGACTTGGTGCTGCAGCTGCTGCTGGATGCTCTACCTTCCTCTTTCCTTTGTCTTTGGGCTTTGTCCTCCTCAAAGGTCCTCCAGACCCCGAACCTTGGCCAACAGATGAGCCTCTGTGATTCCCAACTCTCTTCGAGAAGTACTGCTGTTGTTCAAGCTCCTTCTCAAATATAAGAGCCCGGTCCAAAATCTCTCCATAATTACAAAACTTGTGTGTAACCAGCTGCTTCCTAATGTCGTCCCTCAGCTCTGACTAAAACTTCCTGGCTTTCCTGGTTGGATCATTAGCTATGTGTGGAGCATATCAGGACAACTCCGTGAACTTTGCCACGTACTCTGCCACGGTCAGATTTCCTTACTGTAGCTGTGAAAGCTCATCCTTCTTCTACTCTCGCCGGCTGGTCGAAAAATACTTCTCAATGAATTCCTCATTGAACATTTTCCAAGTGATAAGATCCTCAAGAACCCCTATGGCTGCTTTCTGCACCAACCACCAGTGGTTAGTCTCGCCCTCCAATTTGTATGTCGTGAAACTCACCTTATCTTCTTTTGGGTAGCGAATAACAGCGAAGATTTTCTCGATTCTTTTGATCCACGTCTCTGCTTTGACAAACTTTGAAGCTCCTAAAAACTCTGGTGCCCTTTTATTGTTGAATCGGCCATATGCCGCAAGCCCCAAATTTATTAGAGTTGGAGTTGGAGCGGGGATTGGGGCTGGCTCAGGCTGTCAATGTCCATGAGCCATGAATTTCATAATGTCTGCCATCCATCCCATAATGTTTAGATACTCCTCCTCCCAATTTGGACAAGAATCGGCTCCAGAGCTTCTTCCTTAGCCTGACATTCTAAATCCCTATCATTATACATTAACAATAGGGTTAGACTTCCACACCATACTTAACGAAACTACTTAAATAGGGAGTTCAACCTATACTTCAGATCAAATCAAATTAACCTAGCCCTCAAATATGGTTGATCAACTCAAATCCTAAGGCATCTCTCGAACCAACTTTTCTTTGATACCAACTGTGATGTACCATATTACTAATAAAAAATTTGACAGAGTTCCGACTGTAATACGGTCGTCGATTTAATATAAAACATGTAATTATTCTATACAACGTACATATACAACTACAATATTACAAACATAGGATTCAAAAACCACAACATATATGTAGCTCCAAACATCATGACCCCGAACATCCTATTGGAATAGAGAGATGTCACTAAGCCTCAGAAAATTCTTCACAAAAACCTGTGGAAGCAATCCATTATCCAATGTGAAAAATCATCTTTTGTGCTAACGAGATACACTCAAGTTTCAACCCCGGTAAAAGTATAGCGAAAGTAGTAAAAATTAAATATTCAATACATGTAAAGAATATTTATTTCTAGATGCTAACGAGATAATAAGCATGCACAATATATATAACGATGAGCAATAAAGAAAAAGACACGATTTTTGGTGACGAAGGAAAAACTCGATACCCACGGTAATTAAGAAAAATCCTCCGGGCTTTAACGGCCAGGGAAGAATTGTACTATGAAAATCAATTTACAGATAGGGTGGTAACGACGCGCTAACCTAGCCGACTTACTCTCGTCTTGTGATCCCTACCAAGGAACTCCTTGGATTTGTCCGTGGCAATGGAACCGGACATCTTTCGGTCTTCACGCCAACCTTCTCTCTCATGCCCACTTGAATTGCCAACCAAGATCGGATCTCCTTCTTCATTGTACCGACGTCTCCAACGCAGGTAGAAGGGTGGAAGAGTTTAAACGGTAAAGAGAAATGATGAGAAAAACCGTTAGAACATGGGGCACAACGATGTAGAGCGTAGTAGGTTCGGTTTTCTCAAATGAAACAAGATTAAAGAGTAAGAAGAATGCTCTTCACTCAAGTAGAATGGCTCCAACAATATCAAAAGAGGCTCTGGATGTCTTAGGGTTTCAAAAATATAATACATGTATTTATAGAGGGTGCAAAAAATCGTTCAAAAATTTTGTCCGTTGCACCGACGCTTGAGCGCAGCTCGAGCGCGTGGCAGGCGCACGGAGGGTTTCTAGAGAAACCCTGCGTGCACTCGAGCGGGTATCGAGCGCCTGGCGAGCGGGGTACATTCTGAATTTTCGGCTCGAGCGGGCATCGAGCACCAGGCGAACGGGAACCATTCTGGTTTTTAGGCTCGAGTAGGTATCGATCGCCCGGCGAGCGGGGACATTCTGGATTATGGGATCGAGCGGGAATCGAGCGAGAAGCTGGCACGGCACATATGTTGATCCGAGAATAAGTAGCCACTGGAATGTGCTTGTGCAACACTACAACGAAGCATAACCCGACACTAACAAAAAGTTACATACGGTTACGAAGTATGCCAAGTATAAAAATGACCCTAACACAATGTAGCATATTCTAATTAGAACATATCACCACTACTGTAATAATATACAAAAGAATAATATATATATATATATACAATCTTCCTTGTCTAAAAGAACCATCTGTTCCAAAAATATAAAAGACAAATCCCAAAATACATCATCCCAAGCCCCAAACTAAGCAATGATCCTCTAATCCTTCTCATTGGGTGTAAACTCGTGCTGACCATCTGAGGGGGGAGACAAAGTAGCAAAGAGTGAGCTAATTACTCAACAATGCATATATATAATAAAAGACATATAAATTTCATAATCAAAATCATAATAATGCATGTAGGAGGGAACAAATATGCATATGAGATCATAAAATATGATTCAGAAAAGAATACTTTTATAATTTATTCAAAATTTCTTTAATTCATTTCATTTTCTTTTCTTAATCATCAAATCATGCGAAAAACTTATTTTATTGGGAACCAGAGCCAGTAGGCCTTACTGACGAAAGGAATGGTTGGTCGTAAATTGGATTGAATTTGCTCATAAACAATTAAAAGTCATCTCCTCCTATTCAAGACCCAAAGGCGAGCTATCTATATATAATCCCTATAGATGGAGCCAAAAGCTACACTTGGCACCAAAGCAGATAACGACCTTTGACTATAGTATACTAAGGCATGCCAAAATATACTATTTGTTGAAAAATCTTTGGTCCAAGTTTTTAGTTTCTTATTTTTTTAGAAAATTCTGCTCTTAAGTCTAAAACTCTTCGTTCTCACTTTGCTGGAAAATGATTCATCAGTCCATCACTTAATTGCAGAATATTCTTTCATAATTTCTTTTTCCATAAGCATATTTAGATATATATTTTTTCATATTTCTCGTGAGTTTAAGTCCTTATGTGATCTTATTACATGCATAATTTTCTTTGGAGGTTGAAAGAATTAAGAAATTCTTTTCACATTATGCCAAATAGAATTTTAAAGCTTTCAAACGGTAATTCTTTGATAAACAGTTCATAATATGATTTTTGAAAAATATAATTTTAACATATTCATAATACATACAATTAGATGCCAATCCATCATGTTCATAAGTTAAGATTCAATTTTCCAAGTCCATATTATGCATAAAATCCAAAGAAAACGAGGAAAAAGTGTGGGGTGTGGGTTTCGTTAGAGACAAACCACACAAAATATGTAAAATCGGGTACCAAATCGGTAAATTTTCATGCTCAAGTCATGGGTTTCCATCATCTAAAGCCAAATCATACATAAAGTCCAAAGTAAACGAGTAAAAGTGGTCCGACGAAGGTTAGGATTTTTAGGTGTAAAATACCGTACAAATTTTACAATTCGGACACCAAAACAACAAATAATCATGCATGAGACGTGGGTATTACAAAATACATACTCAGATGGGTATCGAAACAAAAATACCTAAGAAAAACGAAACAAAAAGTGCAATAAGAGAAAGAAAAGCATATGGGTGTACTTGGCTCAAACAGATTTATAACATTTTTAACTAGCTCTTGCTCGGAAACGGATTTGGAAATCTCAAACTTTTCTTCCTCTCTCTTCTCCCCGCGCTCTTTCTCTCTCCTTTCCCTCAGATTCATGAGAAAATGATGAAAAGAAAAACGCCTGAGCTTATATACCCAATTTGGCGTTCGAGCGTTGGTCGAGTACTCATTGAGTGCTAAGCCCCCTCAGAGGCCGTGCTCAAGCGCTCATCGAGCAAGCGATTCTGCCAACACACGGCTAGGGTGTGCTCCAGTGTGCTTGGAGCATGGCAATTTTGCCAACACACGCCCCAGGTGTGCCTCGGGCACCACTCGGGCACCGGGTCTCCCGATTTCTCTTAAGCTTCCAAAGCTATTTTTTTGCATACCATAAGCCTAATTTTAATCATATAAATTTAATTACCTTCTAATTATATTATGTTTGAATCTGGAACTTCACATTAACAATAGAATTGGATGCCTTTTTGTCACTATCTTATAAATGTTTAACGCTTCCAAAACTCTAGAATTAAAGCCACTAACAAAATTATGAAGGCTCATGGGTTTGGAACAAGTATTTGATTATGGTAAAAGGATTTTAGGATGAGAAAATTAAGCCTTTCGGATTACGTGTAATGGAAGAGGATTCTCCCTTTTCTTCACACATCTCTACCTCTCTTTCTCTTTAATATCAACCTAGGTGTCAGCTAGATTAAGGAAAATGAATGTATTTATAATTGTGGCTAGGATTCAAAATGTGAAGCTGACAAAAGTCCTTCACTGGCGTTTAAACATCAACGCATATAAGTGCGATTTGTGCATGTCCATGTGTGATGCATGAAGTTATTATTATCTGCACACGTGTATTCCTCATATGTGGAGCTATTGTTATTTTCATATATGCTCCATTCATGTGTGTTTTGTGTGTGAAACTATTAGAAAGTACATATAACTACCATTAGGGCATCCCTCATGAATGGAGTCATATTTCTAAATGCATATGTGTATACACTCGATCCTTTTTATTTTTGAAGAACTTATCTTGAGTTACGATGAGATACAATTAATAAATAAAAAGACCCAAATATTTCTCGATTAGGATGAAATTATGTCATAAAAGTTTGCTAATAAAATAGACCTAATACCATATAATAAAGTTTGAATAAATTTATTTGTTTGTAAATTCTAAAAAATTTACTCACTTTGTAGAGTTTTATTTC
>JAODPA010057123.1:0-11322 GCA_025585075.1 Nepenthes mirabilis
AAAAAAAAAAAAAAAAGAGTAATCTTCGTTAAAGAGGATTGCTCTAGAATGAGACACCTCTTTTCCTTCCCACCAAGCAATAACTATGATTTCTCAACTTTGATGTCTTCACATGACAAAGAAAATTCTTCTTAGAAAGGCAAATAAACCCCATCTCACTAGACTAAGCCTTTTGTGTTATATCTTGGACCACTCGCCCTTTCTCATTACGTTAATTATAAGGTATGGATTTCGAATGATAATTTTTGCCTTTCTAATATCAAAGTCAAATAAAGTTTTGGGTTAAAGTTAATTTTTTGATCGAATTATATTAAATCAAATAACGCATGACTGGCACTTGATATACGTATATGTATATTTTAGGAAGTAACCTCATACTTGAAGGACACCTCTGGGATGCTCGTGAGTATTTTAGACAAAATGTTCATACCTAATGTACGCTCAATTGTGGTACGTACGTATTTGAAACAGAATGTTAACACTTAATAAACGTTTAACAGGCACTCATATATAGTATAGATTTTTGCCTTGGCACATGATCCACACATGATGGGCATATGTCCGCTAATTTTCTATCAATAGACTTTTTTTGGCCGATTCTGGGTTATTTTGAGCTGATCTTTGAGATAGGAGAGAGGAAGAGAAGAGAAGAAGAGAGAGAATAAGATATAGAAGAAAAGAGAATGAGAAATTTAGGAGAAATTAAAAATCTTTTCTTATATTTAACTTTAAAACAAGTATATTCAAACCTTATTTTCTTTATTATTGATCTTTCTTTACCTCTTTAAATATTTATTATCTCAAATACTCGTACATGCTATAATTTCGTATCTGAAATATTTATACCTTACATTATATACTCTCATTATATTTTGATGTGTTCTTAGATCCAAATTTTTGAACGAGTTAGGGAGCCACTTAATCTTTTCGAGATGATCAAGTTAAAATGGGTCTGGTCCTTATTATTTCAAACCTAAATCCTACACATACTACAACTAATAAATAAGAAGTCAAAAGATGGCGAGAACTCGCTCCCCGGTATATCCTCTCATACTCAAATTAGAAATCTTTCTCAGATATATAGAAAGATAGAATAAATAAATGGTGCGTGGATGCGTGTAATTGGGAATTGAGTATTTAAGTGCGCTTAACAAGCGAGCAATTTTAGGAGATGGAGGACAAAGCTCCAACAAGTGTGACCAATTAAGGGCGGCTTGGAGAGGGAGAATTGGGCTCTGATGGGTGGGTGCGATCGAGGGGTGACTTAGAAGTGGAGGATTGGGCTCCAAGAAATGTACCTGATCGAGAAGTACACCCGACAAAGGGGCGGTTTAGAAATGGAGGATTAGGCTCTGAAAAGTGTGCCCGACTTGGGGGCGGCTTAGAGAGATGGAAGACTAAGATCCGATCAGTGCAGCCAGCCAGGGGGCCTACTCGAGGGAGAGAATTCTGCACTCGTCGAGGAGTGGTTGGTTGATAAATACACTAATAGGCAGGTGGCTTAATAGGATGAGGAAAAGATTCCTAAGCGTTGATTATGAGGAAAATGATGCTTGTTGGTCTCCACTCTGGTTACAAACAGAGGGACTCTCTACGTCACGCTCTACAAGTCACCTTTACTGGTTTAGTAGCGCAAGGACTCAGAGCCGACGGAAGGCCTGCACAACCATCGGCCAGAGCAAGAGAATAAGGCCTCACAGGAGACAAGAAGAGAGTAGGCATGCCTTCTGAGTCTTCTCTCTGTATATTTTCTTTTCTCTTTTTCTTCTTTTCTCTCTGTTTCTGCATCACAGGCAATTACCTTGTGGGAAATTCCTC
This sequence comes from Nepenthes mirabilis, assembly GCA_025585075.1. NCBI lineage: Eukaryota > Viridiplantae > Streptophyta > Magnoliopsida > Caryophyllales > Nepenthaceae > Nepenthes > Nepenthes mirabilis. The sequence goes on from JAODPA010057123.1 coordinate 1,819, forward strand.
TTCTGCCCATAGGGATGAAGGGGGATATTTATAGTGTTAGATCCAATTTAGCTTTGTTTGTGCGCTAAGGTCAGCTGTCAGTTCCCCTGACAGATCCGTTGAGCTGTCTCAAGGAATGTGTACAGGATGAATATGGAAACCTTAGCTGCATGGGGATATTCCTTCATTTGTCAATAGGATTCAAAAGGCTTTCGTTCTGGCAGTTGTCTTTAGAGGAGATTCGCTAAGCCATTATTGTCGTTTTGGGGGTGATTGTGCAATCGTTGTCACCGTTCCAGGAATATTTGTCATGCTATTACAGCAATTGTAGTAAGCATCTCCTACCAACGCACGCTGCTATATACAGGCTGTCGGCCGCTGATTTGGAGGGGGCTGCCATGGATTTAAATCCTAATTATCTATTTCCTGCTGGATGGTCTTGAGTCAATCCGATGGGACCAACTGTCTAGCCACTTGCACCCTAGGCTCGAGAAGACAATTGCAGGCCAACTGCCTCCTGGGCTCTTCATGGAATCTCGCTGGGCTTTTACTTTTTGGGCACATTTGCTCCCGAGCTGGATCTTGGGAGGTTGAGCTTTGTCAACTCCTGACATGTTTGTTGATGGGATGCCGCTTGTAGGTCTCAGCATTCTTTCCTTTCCAAAGCATTCTACATCTTTTTTGTACAAGAAAGCAAGAATTTGGTGCTCTATTTGGAAAATTTTGGGGGTGATTTACTGGACCTGCCGATTTTCTGCGGATAGCACCGACTGACACAATTTTTTGCATTAGTGGCTCATCGGTCTCCATTTTTAGCAATAAATGGTGGGGGTTCCTACGCCTCACTTCCTGAAACACTCTTTCACTAGCCAAGCGATGCGAGAGTTTGGAGGGGATATAGTGCCTACAGTGCCATTGGCTAGTATTGAAGGAAGTTCTAAGAGGTTCAACAATACATTTGAAGTTTGCCCTGATTTTCTTACTCTGACCATCCTCATATTGTAACAGATGAGACTCGGGTACAGAGTGGCCGTTATCCTCTTCTCCCAATTGTTGCTGTATAGTCCTTATTGGGGCTACTTAAGGGAACGATGGTTCAACCCCCAAAGAGGAGAAGGTTGCCCCTTCTCCTTCTTGTCAGGGCGGACGACCATTCCATCTGTTGCCCACGCTAGATGATTGTTGACTATTGGGGGAGGAGCCCCCGAGTCCACCTCGAGTCCGAGCCATCACTGCCGTATCCGATCTGGCATAGACTTATGGGTCTTGCGGCTACGGCCCATCTTGATAGAAGATCTCCAGGGGTTGCCTCCCAAGCGAGAGCTGGTGCTTTGATCATCATTCTCGCAAGGGAGGGCTTCTACATGTGCTTACTACTTCAGCGACTCGAGAGCTGCTTTGAGGCTTCGGATTCTAAAATATAATAATTAGAAGATAATTAAGTTAATATAATCAAGGTTAAACTTGATGTGAGCGAAAAAATTTAGTTTCGGAAGCAAAATGAGGTGAAAGGCTTGGCACCTGAGTGGCACCCAAGGCGCGCTCAGGGCACATTTGGCAAAATGTCTTGCTCGATGAGCACTTGAGCGCGGTCCTTTGAGTGCCTTGGCACCAAACCAACGCTCGAGCACCAATTTAAGTATAAAGAGCGTTACGGTTTATTTCGGCCAGTTTGTGCGCGAACCAGAGAGAAATGAGGGAGAGAGCACGAAGAAGAAGAGAGAGGAAGAGAAGGTCAAGGCTTTCTAGTCCATTTCCAATTTAGAGCTAGTTAAAGAAGTCGTAAATCGGGTCGAAATAAGTACACCCATATACTTTTCTTTCTCTTGTTACACCTTTCGTCCATTTCTTTTCAAGTATTTTCATTTCGATACCCGTCCAAATTTATATTTTGTAAAACCTATGTATGGAATATGTATATATGTTAATTTATGTCCGATTTCTAAGTTTTACACATCATTTTGCACATGGAAACCCTAACCCCTCGCCCGAACAACTTTACCCATTTATTTTGAGATTGATGTACGATTTGGATTCAAATAATTGAAACTCATATATTGAGTATGAATATTTACCAATTCAATGTCCGATTTTCATGTTTTGTGCGGTTTGGTCTCTAATAAAACCCTAACCTGCGCCCCGTATGTTTTCTCCCATTTATTTTAAAATTTATGCAAAATGTGGACTTGAAAAATTGGATCCAAATTTATGCACGTGATTGATTGGCTTTTAATTGCATGTACTATGGACATGTTAATTTTGTATATTTTAAAAATTATATTGTGAACCGTTCGAGAAGAAATTTATTGTTTGAAAGCTCTAAAATTATGTTTGGCTTAATGTGATGAGAATTTCTTAATTTTTCTAAGTTTCAAGCTAGTTTATGCATGTAATTAAGATTATGTAAAGATTTAAGCTCACATGGATTTAAAAATCTGTAAACTCTATGGAAAAAGGATCAATGAGGGATATTCTGTAATTACGTTGAGGGCTTACGAACCATTCTTCAAAAAGGGAGAGAACGAAAGATATATGGACTTAAGAGCAAAATTTTCTAAGGAAATAAGAAATTAAGAACTTGGACTGAGGAATATTATTCATATAGTATATTTTGGCATACCTTAGTATATTATACTAGAAGATCATTTTCTGCTAAGGGTCGTGTGCGATTAAGGCCCCGTTTATAAGGATTGTATATAGATGGCCCACCTTTGGATCTTAAATAGGAGAAGAAGGCATTTAATTATATATGAGCAAAAATAATCCAAATTACGATCAACCACTCCTTCAGTAGTAAGGCCTACTGCTTTGGTCCACAAGAAAAATACGTTTTTAGTATGATTTGATAAATAAGAAAAACCACGAAAGAACTGAAAAAAATGGAAGGCTATTATGAAAGCATTTCTTTTCTATTCATATTTTATGATCTCTCATTTATCTTTATTCCTTCATTTATGTATTATTATGATTTAAATATAAAATTTACATGTTCCTTATTATATATGTACCTTACTGAGTATTTGACTCACTCTTTATTGTTTTATAAACCCCTTAGATAGTCAGCACGAATTCATATCCAACGAGTAGGAGTAAAGGATCAATGCTTACTTGTAGGGCTTGGAATGATATACAATGTACTTTGGGCATTGAGTTTTGTATTTTTGGTATAGTCATGATTATTTTGGATCAGGAGGATTGAAAACAATATATTATTCTTTTGTAATTTATAGTAGTAGTCATATGCTTTAATTGGAATATGGTATATTGGATTATGAAATACTTCCACAAGTTTTGTGATGTGTATTCAGCAACTTAGTGGCATCTCTCTGTTCCGATATGGTATCCGGAGACATGATATTGAATATCACGAAATTATTGTGGCACTTGTGCATCCTGTGATGATTTAGTTGTTTCATTTGATGGATTGTATATATATTTTTATAGGTTTTATTTTTAGTTTGACGGCCATTTTGTAGGCAGAATCTTACTGTACTCCGGTTAGGACATGGTACGTCACAGCCACGGTACGCAGGAGCCTCATCTTCTTGACTGTCTTGAACATGCTACTCTCTTGGTTGAGATTCCTTTCTAGGGTCAAGTACCTACTTGTACCTTGGGTTTTTGTTCTAGTGAAGTAGGGCTTCAGTAAACGGATCATCATTCCATGTATTTTTTATATCCTCTTGAGGTTGTACATTCGTTGTTGTAAGTTTTATACTTTGTAAAATGAATTAATGAATAAAACTATTGAGCACTTTTCGTCTTTGTTGTATGACTCCAATATTCTTGCATGTTGTGAATAGTGGAAGTGCTTGAATGTTACTTTGCATTGCTTGATGTCTGACAATTTGACAATTAGGGTGGTTGACGGGTCAGTCTTCTCGCAATCCATCCCACGGCTAGATGTTCCGAATGCTTGGTTGGGACACGAGATTTATGAATCAGGATTGAGCTTGCCAGAGTTGCGCACTGTCTATCAACAGTATTGGAAAGAGACATGCTAGGTAATCATTATCTGCTCAGCTCTGCCAGCTCGCAAACCTAAGCGCTAAGGGGGCCAACTGTCAGTGTGCTGCGTGGGGAGGCATCGCGTCGATCAGTATAACGAGGCCAGCGAATGAATGTACTGCAGCACTCTGTGGTGAGGGATCGTGTCGCGGTTATTATTGAGACACGCCTCTCCAATTTCCTGAAACAACATCACCGCTGATCTAAAGCGTTAGCTATTTAAGCATTGGCGCTTAACCTTATCCTCATTCCTTTGTTCTGCGATCATTTCTGCCCTAGTTTTGCCATCCTTTGTCATGCTGTGCTTTTAGAATGGCGCATTGAGACGTTATCAATATTTTGGCCTTGATTGCTTCGTAACCGAAAGCTTCATCTTCTGCTCCCTCTGTGCCTTCAACTGGGGAGGGAGGTGACAACGAGCAAATGACGGTGGAAACCGGTGAAGATGACTCGGCAAGCACAGTTGCCGCTGAGGAGAGGCGTCGTCCAAGCACCTCAACTTTTGGGCCTTAGGGGGTTTTGAGGGCATCTCCTAGCCTCAAGTCTGTTGGATCTTCTTGCTAGATCCGTTCGCTATGCTAGGAGGTAATGCTCCACAGATTTCTATTTCTTGCGGTTATACTTTTTCGCTATAACCTCTGTCTAACCACTCTTTTCTGTTTGATAGCCGCCGGGGGAGCCCCCTGCAGTAGAGGAGGCTTTACGCTTGCGGGAGGTCGAGATTGCTCCCCTAACAAGGGCGCGTGCTGATCAAGTCATTGAGGAGGTAGAGTGCCGGGTCAATGCTGTTGTTGCTGAGGCGCTGCAAAGTCAAGAGCGAGCCAATTACCTCGATGTGCTCTATCTGAGTCAAGGCAAGTCGCAGAGGCCAATACTCGAACTGCGGATCTATTTGCATCGCTCAAGGACAAGTTTCAAGAGAGTCGAAAGTGGATCAGTGAACTGCTGGCATGTGCTCCCATCTCGAGGGAAAGTTGAGGACCATGCTACACCCCGACGAGGTGGCCTTGATATTGGACGAGTAGTTTCAGGAGGGCATTCGTTTCTACAGACAGATAGTCTTCTTGGCAGTCCCGGACTTCCCTACTATTTTCCTTGACTCGAGGAATGCAGGAGCTTCTCGCCATTCAAAACTAATTGGCTTCCCGCTAGGAGAGGATGGAGGTCCTGCACCACGCTCTCCAGGGGGCCCTCGACCGTAGGATAGTCATTTAGTTAGGCTGCTTTTTGTATTTTTATAGGCGCTCAAGTGCCCAGGTTGTATTTTTGGATTATTAATAAATCAGACTGATTGCTTCAATCTTTGTTGTCGATACCTCTGATTGTGCATTGACTTGGCTCAATTTGCCGACTTTACATTATCACTATAGTAGTCGGGCTTGTACAGACACATCTATCTGGTTGCGCTCACTTCTACTGGGAGGAGGTCATGGCCTTGAGAGAATGTGGTTGCTGGCAAAGTCTTGCAGCTATTGTTGTCGGGCTTTAGCGTTGACTTGGCTCATCTTTGCCGACTTTACATTGCCACTATAGTAGTCGGGCTTGTACGGACACATCTGTCTGGTTGCGCTCACTTCTATTGGGAGGAGGTCATGGCATTGAGAGAATGTGGTTGCTGGCTAAGTATTGCCGCTATTGTTGTCGGGCTTTAGCGTGACCTAGGCTATCGTCTGCATATAACCATTGGCATTTGATCCTATTAGAGGATATCGTAACTTTCATGTGTCTGGTCTTAATTTGTTGACCATTGTTAACTGACGATACTCGTCCCTACGAGAGAGAGTTTTCGCACGCATGCTGAAAAGTCTCCTAAGATTTTGATAGCCGCTGGATAGGGAGGTCCAACTCTTGGACTGCAAGCCCCCCACGCCGCAACGTTCAACCTTGTTTGGGCCGTTCAAATGTTAGAACCGAGCTTCAAGATTAGATCATGTTTAGGTCACTTGGTTGCTAAAACTGAGATTTTTTAATATAGTCACAGCCAGTCGAGGCACGGGTGAAGAAGGTCACCCAACTTAGGGGCACTTAGGTTTTTGAATTAATACAAACACAGAAATATTTATATGATTGGCATAACAAAACAAGTAATGAATGATGTTCAAGCACTCCGCATGGATGCATTTAACTTACTTGCGCTTGGTAGGAAATCATCAGTTACACCTTTAGGGGCAGAGGATGCCTTGGACTCACGGGACTGGCTTTCTAATCTGGGTGCATAGTACGTACGCCGCACTTCAGAGGGATATCAAGGTTGGGAACGGTCCCTAATAGGAGGGAGACTGATCACTCCACCCGGTGGTCATGAACCTGCAACCTCTACTCCGAAGGATTGGGTCCGCCACATTAAATTGGTTACATGATTTGGATGCAAGGCTTTCATTGCCGACATGTGATCCATTGGTACCGATGGTGGATTTTGGTCGGCGCAACAGAAGTGTCTTCTAGTACGAAATGCCACAACCAAGGGGGCTAAAGGCTCTACCACCTCAGAGGGAATTCCGGCCTATTGCTCATCTCACACGGTGCACTGGCAACATCTTCTGGTGTGAAACGCCCCATTTGAGGGGCTGTGGACTCTACCACCCTTAAAGGCATGCCAGCCTACTTCCGACACTACATTGGAAAATTACGAGGGCCTAGGAGTCCGGCCAAGTATAGAAGCGATTCAGGTGGAGCATCGGATCAAAACTTTGGTCAAGGGGCTTTAGGTTCAGATCCCAAATGCTACGAGGAGAGGGAGATGACCGAATTCCTATCATAAATGGTGACCTTTCTAGGTTGGAAAAGTGTCCTCTAACGTTGCGTGGAGTTCCTTCCCGAGTAAGGGGCCTGCTTTTGTAACAGGAGTGGCATGGGGCTGAGGACTCACCTCCCTTTAAGGCATGCCAGTCTACTTCCGACTCTATGTTGGAAACTTACGTGGCCCTAGGAGTTCGGCCAAGTGTAGAAGTGATTCAACTGGAGCACCGGATCGAAACTTCGGCCGAGGGGCTTTACGTTCAAGTCCAGGATGCTGTGAGGAGATGGTGACGATCAAATTTCTGTTAGAAACGGTCACCTTGCTAGGTTGGCAAAGTGTCCTCTAACGTTGCGTGGAGTTCCTTCCCGAGTAAGGGGTCTCCTTTTGTCATGAAAGCGGCGTGGGCTGTACCACTCTAGGCTTTCATCACACGCTTCATGACTCAGTTGGCCCTTTGGTCGCCACTAGGGCTTGTCACCCATGGCCGCCTAGGTCACGAGGTCGTCAAGCCACTGGATCCTCTGTGGGTACTGATTCGCTCAAACTGTCTGAGAGTTGGAAGACAAAGCCCCCAGCGTAGCACCTTTGAATGGGCGCGTACGGTCTGAAAGAGGGCTCTTAGCTGAGTACTAAGCGCCTCACGCTTGGGTTAGTTGTCTATCAGAATAGCTACCCGATGAGGGGTCGTCACATAGGGAGGTCTCTAGCTGGTGGATGGATAGTAGGCCGAGCATATCGAACCCCCAGCCGCTGCCCGTTCAGATGAGCACGCAAGGCCCGTGACGGTTTAAGCATGATGCCCTGCTAGGCAATGAGTGCATGCTCGCCAAAGGCAGGTCGCATGTCGCCATGGCTATCCGGGGGATCATCGCCACAGGAGGTAATGTCTCGGGCCAATAAACTAGGTGAAGCACAAGTTTTGACTGTGTTTATTTTGATAATACATGGTAGTTAGACTTTTCAGTCGTTCCTACAGTTGGTGCCTATGATGCATCCCTATATTCGAATTACCGAACGAATTGGGGAGCAACTTGATCTCCCTGAGATGGTCTAGTTGAAATAGGCCCAGTTCTCATTATTTCAAACTTGAATCCTGTACACCACAACTAACAAATAAAAGGTTAGAGGATGGTAAAAACTCGTTTTCCAATAAATCCTCTGATACTCAAATCAGAAATCTTTCTCAGATAGATAGAAAGATAGGAATAAATGAATAAAGCATGAACACAAGTAATAGGGATTGAGTGTTTGGGTGTGCTCGACAGAGGAGCAACTTTAGAAAATGGAGGACAGAACTTTGACAAATATGTCTGGCTAAGGGGCTACTTGGAGATGGAGGATTAAGTTTCGATGGGTGCGCCTGACTAATGAGAGACTTAGAAATGGAGGATTGGACTTCGATAAATGTATCCGACCAAGGGACCGCTTAGAGATGGAGGATTGGGCTCTGATGAGTGTGTCTGACCAAAGGGTGGGTTAGAAATGGAGGATTGGGCTGTAAAGAGTACACCCAATTAGGAAACAACTCAGGGAGATGGCGGGCTAAGTTTCGACGAGTACATCTGGCTAGGGAGCAACTTAGAGGTGGAGGGTTGAGCTCCGATGAATGTACCTAGCCATGGCGCGACTTATTAGAGGGAGAGAGTTCTACACTCATCAAGGAGTGGTTGGTTAATGAATGCACTAGTAGGCAGGTGGCTTAACCAAAGGAGGAAAAGATTCCTGAGCATTGATGATGAGGAGAGGGACGCTCATCGGTTTCCTCTGTACTTACAGACGAATGGGCTCTTTGTGCCATTTTCTATGAGTCGCTTTCACCGATCTAGCAACGTGAGGACTCAAAGCTGGTAGAAAGTCTGCACATCCATCAGTCGGAGGGGAGCATGAGGCTTTATGGAAGACAAGAAGAGAGTGGGCGTGGCTTCTGACCCTTCTCTCTATGCATTCCTTCTCTTCTCTTCTTTTCTTCTTTTCTCTTTCTGCTTTTGCCTCACAGGAGATTCATCTTCTGCTCGTAGGGACGAAGGAGGTATTTATAATGTTGGAACCAATTCAGCCTTAGCTAAGCGTCAAGGTTGGATGTCGGTTGCTCTGACAGATTTACTGAGTTATCTCAACAATTACGTATATGACGAGTATAGCAACCCCAACTTCCTCGGGATATTCCTTCCTTTGTCGATGGGATTCTGGAAGCTTCCCTTATGACAGTTGCCTTTGGAGGAGATTCGTTGAGCCATTATTATTATTTTGGGGGTGATTGTGTGATCGTGGTCGCCGTTTTGGGAATATTTGCCAGGTTGTTGCAGTAATTATGGCATGCATCTACCACCTACGCACACTGCTCTATACAAGTTGTCGGCCACTGAGCTGGAAAGGGCTGCCACAAATTTTAAGTCTAATTATCCATTTTTCGCTGGATGATCTTGGCTCGGTCTGATGGGACCGACTGGCTAGCCACTTGGATCCTGTGCTAGAGAAGACGTACTGTGGACCAATTGCCTCTTGGGCTCTTCCTTCATGGAATCTCGTTAGATTTCTGCTTCCTAGGCACATTAACTAACGGGTTGGATCATGGGTCAGCCTATGAAGTTACCAAACCCATCATATTTCATACAATTTTTATGAAATATATGCTATCATTTCTTGTACATTGTATTTAAAAGGTATTTTTCACAACAATGTTTATATGTATCTTCAAATTATATTTAAATTCTCTTACATATTCTAAATTCTTAGACATGTGTTACTATATGTCTTCAAAGTATTATAAATCTATG